>JAEIIF010023429.1:0-13916 GCA_018874455.1 Drosophila trapezifrons | reverse complement strand
TCCTATGGTTGCTGTCAAGCCTGTAATGAAAACTCTAATTAATGAAAACTTGTGCCCTGTATCATGACACCATTACATATTCTGCCTGGCTCCGTATCTCAAGTTTACAGGCTTCAAGTTTAAAATATGGTGCCCATCCCTGCTAAAAAAATATCAATTTAATTTTTAATCATATCAGTTTCAAATATTTCATCATTATTTCGATAGAAATAAAACAATATGATGACAATATTTCGCTCTGTGCACCCGAGTGTGTGTGAATAATGTGCCATTGCCTTGGGCCAGGCGTGGGTGAAACGCTGCAGCTGCGCACAGTTTGGCACCGAAAGAGAGGGCTAGATGAAGGCCGAAAGAGACGGGACTAGGCGCATCGAAAGAGACAGGCGATAGAAAGCAGCGCCAAAGCCGTCCGAACGAAAGAAATGTTTACGACGCTTGGCAGGCACATAAATTTACGCATGAAAAGCTCGCGCATTCCGCCCGCTCTCCAAAGACACTCTCGGGATCGCTCTGACGATGGAACTGGGACTCGTACTCAAAACGGTGATGGTGATGGTGACTGTGACTGGTGACAGTGACTTGGCCTGCGTGATAGTGATTTGTCACCGGGATTTATGGTTTTTTTGGTCCGAGACAAATGACAAGGGCGTGGCTGTCATTATCTAGGTTGCAATTTGAAGCTGGTCATAAACACGAAATGTTGAACAATATAATTAACCCTGGGAAACTGTGGGTAAAATGTCGTGACTAGAGATTCTACATTTAATAACTAAATACGTTAAAGTCAATCAGTGGTTATATTATAACTTTTTATAAAAGATATAATACTCCTTTTATAAAAGAAATAGTTTAGATATAAGTTTCTGCTTAAATGTCTCCTAATAATTAATGAATGAACGAACTATTACACATTTTTATATCCCAATCACTTTAATTTCCCTACTTTGGTGTTAGGTTACACTATTTCCTATTAAATGCCTCAATCTAAACCATAAAAAAAAACCCAAAAACATTAAAAGAAGAGTAAAATCGACGCCCCGCTGGCGTACGCAAATAATTTCAGGCAGTGATTTCTTTGCCACTTCTTCGGCCATCCGTCTGGATGGCGTGTCACGGCGAATGGGCCGTAAATCTTATCAGTAATTGAAAAATTCCAGCCCTAACTGACAGTATCCACACCGCGAGCTGGCGGTGAGTGTCGTCAACATTTTGCGAGCGCTGAAAATAATGTATTCTAGGCGCAGACGCAGTCGGAGTGGCCTGTCTCCTCCACGGGATCGCTGCGGTTAGGAGATTCAGATGTGGAGTTGGCTCCGGGCACTGGGATCCGCTCATCCAAAGCCGGCTTGGGATATGCTGTCTATCGGCGGATTTAATGCAGCTGCTACTTAGCGCAACTGACAAAACAGTTTGGCACGCACTGATTGATAAGCGAAGGAAAGCGGTCTAGGAAAATGGCTAGAAATATGGTGAAAAATGGTAGGAGGGGGACCGAACGAGGACCAGTTGGGCATAAATTTGCCAAAGCCAAAGCCTGGCTAAGAGATAGAGCCTGGGTACAGTGATCACTGGCAAGTGAAAGAGCTAGAAGATGTAGCTTACTCTTGAGGGAAAAGTTTACTTTAATAGTAAAAATACAAAAAATTCAAGAAGATAAGGAATTTCCTCCTTTATCCAATATCTTTCATGTGATCTGATTTAAGCTACCCATTATCCTATTATCGCTTTGAATCGCTATGCTGAAGAGGAATTCTTGTGGCCACTCAATTAAAAAACACACACCTCTAATTTCCCGGGCAGTTCCGATAATAATACCTGTGATTTCTGCTTTCCGGGGGTCCACTGTGGACGCTGGAGGATCCAGCTGCTGTAATTACCGGAGTTGGAAGCGACGGCTCGGCGGTTTTCGAGTTAGAGACGCGAAATATATTGCATGTTTACATGGCAACTGATAGTCGCCGATAAACGTTCAATGAAAGTCGCGCATTGCAGGCGGCGGCTGTGGACTCCTGCTGTTGCAAGATGCTGCTGCCGATGTTGCCGATGTTGCAGATGGGAGGCTGCCGCGAGTCGTGGCCAACAATTTGTAGAAACAATTATAGAAATTATCTTTTAGTCGGCTGCGAATTAAATTGAAATTTAAATTGCATTCGGCGATGGGGAGATTGCCCAATACGTGTGCTCATAATTTACGTTGGCCTGGGAAAGTGCGACCCACAAAATAAGGCCTGAACAGCAATTGCTGTTATGTTTTCGGTGGTATTTATAGAACCCAAAAGTCTGACATCACTCGCAGAGCACACACACCGATGATGATGATCGAGGCGAAACCTCTGCTAAATTAACAATAACAATAACAAAATATCAAGCAGAATACACACGCGGGCAATACGTTTTTGCTGTTTTTTGTTTTATGACAAAATCAAGTTAAGTTTAATGGAGGAACAGAACGAGCGCGTCAGAGGGTGATGCCAACAAACGCAGAAACAATATGGTTACACTTTGAATAAAAATCGTAATTAAATCTGAATAGTTTTTAAAGGTAGGAACTATTTACGTTTCGTTTTGAAAAATATACGATAAGTTTTATTTTTTATGCAAACTTGAACATTCTATCTACATTTATTTAGAAATTGTTTAGTTTGTATCGAATTTTTAACTCATTTCTGCTTATAATTCCCAAGTAGCTGGAAGCGAATTGTGCTTATAATTCCCAACTACTAATTCACAAACTAAATTTCAAGTGTTGTTATTTAATAATTCATAATTTCAAAGTTATAGCCACCTTTGCAGATATTTAATATATATAAAATAATTAAGTGGCTTTCTAATGAAATAATTTAAATTAAATTTTTGTTAAATCTAATTTTTTTCAAAGTGTAAAGGTAGAGTAAATACATTTGCATATGCCTATTTGTACAATACATTAATGCTGTTTGCTCTCTATCAAAACGCACACACACAACCAAATGTTAATGCGGCTTTTTTTATTAGTCTGTTTGTACAAACTTTTTATGGCCCTCAAAATACAACATTCGGGCTTATGTTTGATCAGGAGCAACACACATTTGTATGTCTTTATGTACATACACATATGTGCCCGTTTGATTTATGTCGCTTTAATGAGCCATTTTCAATTTGTATTCAATTAGCTTACCTTTATTAGAGCAGTCGCGCACAGCCACAAAATAAAATTGTCGCAAAAAGGCTAACATGTGATATGGAAATGTGCAAAATTGCATATTAATGGGCGGACGAGCACTGGGTACTGGGTTGTTTAGGTCAAGGCTGGCTAATAAACTTTAAGGCAAAATAAAGAGCAATTTAAAATTTTCGGTAATGCCTGAAATAAATAAAAAACATAATGAAAACATCGCCACATCGTAAAGAGAGAAAATCCATTCATTAGTTGAAAATGTGAATCATGTTTTTCTGTTGCAAATAAATAAAAGAAACGTTTCGAAATAGTGCTGTGTTCTTGAAGGCAAGCTGAAAGCGTTGCCAAATTATTACGGTGGAAAAATGTTCATTAATTTTAATTGATCTTTGTCAAAATCAAAGATGTATCGGTAGGAAAATAAATGAAGAATATGTTTGGCCCTACAGAATTCTTTAAATAAATATTAAGCTCATAAGAAAACAGGAAACAGAATGGAATATAAATAAAATAAATAATTATTTACAGACATTTCTTACCTAGCCTTCCTGCAACTATGCTATTATTATTATTAAATTACTTGTTCAACATACTCCAAATATTTTTCAATCACTGCAATTACAATTTCCTTGAAAAGGATGCCAGAAACAACACTTTTCATCTGGTAATCGAGGCATTATAAATCAGGTAAAACAAGCCAACGCCTCCGCGAATTGTGATTCTCAATTAAATCGGAGATCGGTATTCGGGATTACGTACGTACATAGCCAATGGCCGTAATAAAAGAGCGGAGCAGGCCGGCGCTCTATAAAAATGCGCAATGATTTCACACAAAACGATAACAGCAAGAACAACACAACAGCATCGACATCGAGGTAATTTCATATCGAAATCGTGTTCTATCCGCTGCCACAAAGTATTAATTTAAAAGCCAAAAACGTGTTTCACGCTAAGCGCCTCAAAGTGGACGATTGTTGGTTGGTCCCCTCTCAGGTCTCAGGTCTCATGTCTCATTCTTTTTCCTTGAATCGTTCTTTAGATCTTCTTGTACCCTAAAAAAAGGCTTTTTTGTAATATAAATATTAGGAATTTTAAGCAATATTTTGGAACTATGAAATATCTTATATATATAGAACAGTCTAGTTATTTTTAAACTTTATTGTTTTATTATCCCCATTATTTTTCAATGTTCTATAAATCAAATTGATGGCACAATTTTAAACCAGTTTCTTAATCACTTTTCTAAGCTAAGATTGCATATTTATAAGTGAGCTATGAGATCACTGATGATGCCTATACTTTATTGTTACTGTTATAACGATGGATCCGGATATATGCCTTCGATTAAGGTACTTACTTAGAGAGATATCTGAAGCTACGAAAAAAGATAATAAAACTATTACAATCTATCGAACTAAGACCACCTTTATTATTTCAGAAAATTACCTAATTAACCCTGACACCCTGCTGTATAATGCGATTATAGATCAAACTGTCAAATTTAATCAAAACCCGTCGATATAAACCGACTGTCAAGAGACATAATTGATCGACAAGGGTATTCCATTCTTCGGTTTCCGAAACCTGGCACATTCCTTTCTGGGTCTTATTGTTTTTGAACTGCCGCCGGGGCTTTTGGCATTATATCATCGCCTGGATGGGTGGGGAATAGATGGGGGAATGGGAATAGCGAAATGAATCCACCCACCCGGCCACGATCGTGGAGCACTTCCGCCATGGCGAGATGGCGACTGACTGGCCCAAGTGCCGACCGAAGAAGACGCTTCTAAATGTCCAAATGCATATTACGGATCTTAACGGCTCGGTGCGTGTCTGTGCGCCACTTGAAATACGATTCAATTTCGCAATGAGTGACGTATGCAGTGCACTGATCGAAAAACTAGGGTCTATATGATTTTATTTTATATTAAAATATAGCTGTTTTAATAAAAATGGAATGAATATGAAAATAAATATGTTTGTTCTTATCAAAAATATAAATTTGGGCAGTAATTATATTAATTTGAAGTTCAAACAATTCAATTTGGGAATTTTAAGTAAATTTAGATCGAAATTATAATTTTTCAAATCAAATTGAGTATTTAAAATTACAAACTGATTTGTTAGAGGTCTAAAAAGAGTGTTTAAGGATCCAAATTCTATGAAAACGCACATCTTAAAGGTTTATAGATTTTATATTTACATTAGCTTTATTATTACTTAAATTTCTTCATGTGCAGGAGGCCTGTGTCGAGTACGAGGCGCCCCGGCCATATGCATAATGGTTTACTTTATGCTTTATACGTCGTACGTATGGTTAGTTATGGTCGGACTGCTTATAGTGATGTCATGCCATTTATGGTTCATATTTCAGTTAGACTACGTGATTATCCATCCCCCCTTGCTGACTCTCCCTCTCTGTCCGTTACACTTCAAATTTATTCAGATTTTGGAGAATTATTGGTGTGCATATATATTGAAAGCCTATTCACGTCTCATTGAGTCACTGACTTTGACTGGTTTTCTTTATCGCCTTACATCGCACGGCCAGTGGGGCACACACACAATTTAATTTAATAGCTGGGTTATTAATTCTTATTGTAATTGATTAATGACAGTCACAGAAATCGAACTGAAAACCTTTTGGAGCTGCTAAATTGGAAAAATACAGTAGAACTTCTCTAAGAATAATACTTTAGTGGCAGAAAAATAAATAGTTAATCATCCCTTTTAATTATTATTTATTTGTGGAGTATAACTTTTAATACAAAAATATATCCCTCCACTAAAACTTCTAAATAAAAACTCCAGTTTTCCAGATAAAAGGCTTCCACCCATATTTTCTTTCTCTTCGTTGTTCTTTTATTTCCAAAGCTTTACTGTAAGTCCCCGAAACTATTTTCGTTGAACAAATTAACGCCCACGCGCTCAGCTTTCCCTAAAACCCAATAAAACCCAACCAGAAGCAGTTTGAGAGCCATCAAGCTAGCTATGCTCTCCATGGTTTCGTCGTGGTTTGTGGCATGTGGCACTTTTCCCCCGGCTCCATCGACACATGCTCATCCCAACAGGAAAAACTAACGGATGCCATTACCATAAACAGCCGATGCTGACCTTCATTGCAATCAAACAGAGCTGAGGTTGTGGTGCCACTTCTGCACTTGGGATACCAGCAAGATATTGTGGCTTCTGTGTCTACTGTGTCTTCTGTCTAGTGGCTGCCTGGCTTCTGGCGGTGCTACCAAAATTAGAAGCTGCTGTGCAGCATTGTCGTAGCCGGAGCAGGTTTTCCAGTTTCCCTGCACGAGATCATCGTTTCCTGGCCCGATGTCAACTACGAGTTTCATGAATGGCAATGCAGCCTGCTGCTGGGATCGCAGGAACGTGACTGTCATGGTTTTTGGGATCGGAATCGGTATTGGGGAGCAGGAATGCCGCAGACCCTTGGGGGGGAATAGAGGCTACAAATAGTTCCTAGAGCGAGGTGTCCAATGAGAGGTATCTCTGGGAAATTTAATAATAAACAAAGGGAATGCAGGAATTAAATAATGAGAAGATAAAGAGTTGAGATTAGGTTGGTTTGTAAATGAAAATAAGGGTTTCTTTAAGTAAGAAGAATGTATTAGGCTTTTTCACTAAGAATATTCATTGTTAATAGTTGAAAATTCGATTTAAATATTTCAGAGAATTCATGACCCTCATAAAACACGACCTTCACCCATGACTGTAACCCATAATCCATGCATCATCCTTTATTAAAAACCCTTACTTCTTTCAGAGTCCCGAAAAGATCTACATAAAGGTCGTAGAGCTGGAGCCAAAGATCACAGCGCTGGGCGACAATCTAGACGAATCGCTGCGCATGCAAAGGGAGCACGATGAGACTCTCCGCAACCTACAGGTGAGTCCAGTAGAAAATCTTATTATAACATCTTTTTAATACCCTTTAAATTCCCTTTCAGAGCCTGCCCGGACCCATGGATGAGTTCGTGCAAAAGGCAGACAAACTGCTGGCCAGCAAGCGCATCAGTTCGGAGCTAGTCAACGCCATGGCCGATACCCTGAACATCATCTGGCAGGACATCCTGAATCTCCTGCAGGACCGTCAACACATTCTTATACTTTGCACACAGTTCCACGACAAGATGACGCAGTGTTTCAGGAAAATGGATCAGCTGGAATTGGCCTGCGAGGAGACGCTGCAGCCCCTCGATGTGCCCCATGTCCAGGAGTTCCTCAACAGATTCAAGCAACTGAGGATAGACATGCTCACGGGCGTGATGGCCGCCTTAAAGGATGGCAACGAACTGCTGGCCCAGCTGGAGGAGCTGGAGAAGCTGGAGACGCTCGATACGAGACCGGAGCACATCAAGCGCGATGCCACGAGGGCAGTTCATCAGGTTCAGCAGTGGCTGGAGGCCCTGCACGATCGAAGAAACGACCTGGAACTCGCCTGGCAGACGAGAAAGACCCAAATGGAGCAGTGCCTGGCCCTGGCCTTGCTGGGCCGGGAACTGGTCGACCTGGAGGCAGCCCTGCAAAAGGCTCGGATCGAACTGAACACCATGTACAGCCTGGGAGAGTGCGAGCATACGGCCAATGAAATGCTCGCCAAGTACAGGGATTGGAAGCAGCAGGCCCTGCTGCTCCGAGATCGAGCTCTAAAGATAACCAGAGCCAAGGAGAAGGTCCAGTCCGCCGGGCATTTCACCTCCGACGAAGCCTGTGCTCGGGCCTATGCCGTCTTGAGTGGCTGCACGGAGCACTTGGATCTGGTGGATCAAAGGGAACACTGGCTGCATCAATCCCGGGAGTTCTTTGCCAAGGCCGAGCATACTCTCAGTGTCCTCGAGAAACTCGAACTGGAGCTGGCCAGTGTGAAACTGCCACCCAATTCCCCCGAGAGCTATGCCATGTTCTCCAAAGTGGAGCGTGACGTTCGAAACTTCACCGAGGAGCCCATTCGAATTGGCTATGGCATCCTGGACGAGGTGGGACGCACTCAGCCGGAGACGCATGGCGTTAAGAGGGTTCTCGATGAGCTGGAGAACCGCAAGGCCTATATCGAGGGCATCTGTGCCCACAGTAGCGAGGATCAGCAGAAGGTGCATCGGGCCCTGAGTGAATTCCTGACACAGCACAACGAACTCTTGGCCTGGCTAAGGGCTTCAGGTCAGCTGCATCTGCAGCAGAGCGTGGACATGGGCCGGAATCTCCAGCAGGCCAAGCAGTTCCTCCTGCAGCACCATGAACTCATGCAGGATCTGGAGGTGGGTTGGTCTTTGGTGCAAGTTAATTAATACTTATTAGTAATTATTTAATCCATAAGGATCTTGAAATTTGGTAAAAATGTGTAAAGTTATCAAAGTAGTAACCTTTTATATCAATTTCAAGCGGCACTTTCTCATAAAAATACGTTTACTATGGCTTTCCGGCATATTTTTAAGTTTTACACTTTTTCACCAATTTCAAATCCCGTAAATATCATAAGAAATCGCCCTTAAACCATAAATGTTTAATTAAAACTCAAATTTCCTACCCTCAGATCAAGGGAGAACTTATCAACATGCTTCTGGAGTCCATCAAGGTCCATCTGGAGTCACTGAGTCCCCAGCAGCGCTACGATGTGGACTCCAAGGCGGAGTCCCTGCACAAACACTGGATCGAGCTCAAGGATTTGGTGCTGAAACGCGTGGATTATGTCTCATTGCTGATCGACTTCTTCGAGCTGGCCAACGAGCTCTCCAGCCAGCTGGACAACCTGCAGCGTCAGCTCCAGCAGACACCGTCCGATGAGCACAAGCTGCAGTTCCTCCAGGCCACCTGGACGGGCATAGCGGGCACCTTCAACGAGCTCAAGTCACGCGGACAGCGATTCATCAACTTGAAAGTGGGTATAGGGCACACTCTCGGGGGGAACTGCACTCCACATCCGCTCCAACACACTTCCTCCTGCTATATGGATAAGTTATTTAATCTAAGTTTTGCGGAATTCTCTAATGTCAGGGCAACAGCGCTTTGCTCGCTGGCTCGTTATGCATGCTGCACTCTGTTTATGCTTCATCTATGCCCGCAAACTTTGCTCTTTTGCCAACTAACTGCTGACAGCTGGCGCATTTTGCACACGCTGTCCATCAGCTCCCAGAAGCAGCTTGCTGACGTTGCACAAACAATCGCGAAAAGTTGGGATAGGAAAGGGTATTCCACGGAGTACACTTAAGGGAACTTTACAGAACTTTTTAAATAATTTAAAAGGGTTTTAAATCTATAGATGATGGGGAAAATAGTGCAGAAATAATATCTAAGGGGTTTATATTATTAAGAAATGATCTAAACTATAAGGGTTTTCTTTTCTATTTAAAAATTAAATTTAAAAGAAAGATAGGGACTTTTTAATTGTGTTATTTGTATAGTTTATGAATATATCCATGTATTTTAGGCCTCTTAAAGACATTGTAATTTTTAAAATAGTTTCCCAGATCGATGGATAATTTTTTAATTATGTCTGATACGTTTTTAATGGATGCCCCCAGACAAAGAGATAAATCTTAAGCATATCGGCAAGAGTATTCCAGTTTTCAACTCCCTGTCCTCCTCAACTTTTCGCCAGTCCGCGCAGGGCCCATAAATTATAAACAATATGATTTGGTTAGCCATAAACATGTATTCAAAACGACAACGTCATTTTGCCCCATACGTGCGCATAAAACCGGGAAGAAGCGGCCCAGCAGCCGCAAAGGAAAAATTTTGAAATTAGAAATTTCGCTGCTCTGCCGCGCGAGTTGCGAGTTGCGTTGCGTTGAATCGAGTCAAGTCGAGTCCATAAATAAAGAAAGCAATTTGCGCTGCCGGCTATAGATAGGTTGTACTATACGTCGGGGTCTGGTCTGGTCGGGAGAGCTGGGTCGGATCTGGCCTGGACTCGGGTTGGCAGAAGGCAGCAGACCCTGGCCACAGTTAGATGCGTGTGCCACGCGCCGCTTTTACTCGGAAAAATCCCTCTCCACGCGTCTTCTTTGCTCGCTCGCTCGCGACACTTGACGAAGAAACACACACAACAGACAAGAAATATAACAAAAATAAAAACAGAAAAGAAAAAAACACCAAAATCAAATAGAAATAAAAATAAAAATCATCTATTTTCTATGCTATTTTTAACGACGCGTCGCTGCGCAGATTGTGGATCCATATCTCGAGACCAAATCCTCGGCACAGGCGGTGCAAGAGACGCTGAACGGCTTCAGTAAGCGGCAGGTCGACGTGACGAGCAGTTTGGAGAATTGGACGACCAGCATCGAGGAGAAGCGCCAAGTGGAATACCTACTCGAGAAAGTCATGAGCGACAACGAGGAGGTGAGTGCCAGAGAGTCATTAGAACATAATTACGTCTGCACAGGAGACTATTTTTGAAGTTTGCCCGCATCTCCTTTGAGATGTGTGGAATAAATGCAGTTTTTGTGGTCCTAACTGCCCCATTTAATTCTTTTGGCAAGTCCAATTAAAAGAAATCTCTTTTATAGATGGTTCAAACTTTAAAAACTCTATTTAATGTCAATACTTTTAACCCCTTTCTGTAGACCGTGGCCAAGAGCACACAGGTGGACACCCAGTTGTATCCCGTCTTCACCTCGACCAGCGTGGATGCCAAGCAGCTGCTGGTCAGCACACGCGAGAAGCTCTCCCATGTCAGCCAGGATATCGAGAGGGCCCAGGATGAGATCCAGCAGCGCATCCAGACCACGCTCAGCATCCAGACCAAGGACCAGCCCTCGCTGGCCAAGATCGAGCAGGTGATCAACAACCTGCGCATGCTGAAAGCCAAGCTCGATGGGATCAAGTACGACTATCGCACTTTGGTGGAGAGCATCCTGCAGTTTCTGGAGAACACGGTGCAGCTGCGTCGCGAAATCGACGAGTACTTTGCCCGCCAGCAGCAGCAGCAACAACAGCAGCAGCAGCCCTCTTCTGGCGCTGATCGGAGTATTGCGGAGCACGAGAAATTCCGCGATCACTGCATGGATAAATTTAGATCGTTAATCACACAATCCGAACTGCTGATCGATCGGGTGCGCGTTCTGGAGCCGCCGGGAGCCCGCGAAATCGACACCGATCGCATACTGAAGTTGCTCGAGAATCTGCGCCTGCACTTCGAGTCGAACAGCAGTGCCAGGATGTCGACACTGGAGCGGCTGGAGAAGATCGAGCAGTTCCGCGGCGATCTCGAGGACATCGATCGCAGTCTGGACAGCGTTAGCCAGCAGCTGCACGAGATCAACAACCAGAGCGTCGATAGTCTGGCGGCGGCCAAGACCACGTCGCTGGCGTTTGAATATTTTGAACGGACCATAGAGGTGAGTGAACTTCGAGCAATTCTAGCGGTTCATTGAGGTGGGTTAGGATCCGGATGGGATCGATGATCGGTGGAACGCGGTGTGTGCGAAACTATACAGTTCTCGTTGGGTAAACATTTAGCTACAGAGATGCAGCGATCAGCGGCAGGGGATCCGTGGATTTGTATATTGTTAGTGCCTCCTAGAGGAATCTGTGGAGTTTATTTAAAAGTTTTTAAACTAAAAATGTGAGAAGATTGAGAGTTCTTAGTTGGTTTACAAAATAAGCAATATTTAGTTAGGAAAACATAAAAGAATTGTGTAAAGGTTAAAATCTTCTAAAAGAAACGTAAGATTAATAGTTTAGACTTCAAAATATCAAGTTAATTAGCACAGAAATAAATTATATAGACTTTCCCGCAGAAAACACTTCAGTTTATTTGATTTTAAAATATATTTACATTAGGTTTCTACAATTTAGAAAACATTTTGCATATTTTCATTAATTAAGACACCACACGAAGCTGAACAGATTTCCGGCTGGATGCCGAATCGTCCATTAAATGGGCTTTAAAATGATTGAATGATCTAATCCCATTCTAGTGTTCAATGCCCAAGCAATTGAAATCAACGCGCCATCAGCGACGATGGGGCCAAACAGCCCACACCCTCGAGGTAGCCATAGATATAGCTTTTGGATATATATGTTAGATATTACACATAGATACCGAATCGATCCCTGCACGCCTTTATTTTTGCATCATCACCGCTGCTTCCTTTCCGCTTACCACCACCCTTTTTTTGGGTGGTCACCAAAGCCAGAGAGAGATCGGACGGACAGCCCCGCAACATTCATCAAATTTCCAAATGGAAGACGCTGCCGGGGCTAGATGACATTTCGAAAATATCGCAACTTTCAAAATGTTGTCGCTGTCAGCGATGGGCGATGGGCTTTGGACAGACAGCGGCAGCTGTCGTTAGTTTGTAATTAAAAACTCTGGGCCCGAATACATGAAATACATCTCAGAGATAGGGATACAGCCAGAAGATACAGCACAAGCCAAACAGAACAGAAACAGAAGCAGAAACACATTCAGACCACTTTTTAATGCACTTATATATATTTGCTGTTGGGCCTTTTGCTGTTATAAATTGCTTTTGGCGTTCCGATTTTTATGACCAGCTAAGCTAAGCCATCGAGCGGATGTGAGCAAACGGTGCACAGAGAAAAACAAAAGTTACATTAAAAAATTACATATTACATTTATATTCATTCAATCAAATTTATTCTGTATGTAAAAAATTTAATTTTGCATTAAAAGTTTATTGAAAATATGCTTCAAAGACCGTAAATATATACATAATTATATTTCGAATAAAAATATGCTGAAAAGTATGCAATAAATATTTATTGAGCGTAAATATTTTTCACAGCATACTTTTGAGCACGTTTTTAAATAATTTCAAAACAAAATAAATTTTGTTATTGGATTGTTCTTTGGTGTTTAATCTTTATTCAAAATGTTCTATGTTATAAACATATCTTTTTATAAATCTGTACCTAAATCCAATATACTTCTAATATAAACAGCATTAAATATTATTTAATTGATCATACAAAATTCATAAATTTTCTACTGTGTAAAAGAATTTTATCCCGCTTGGCTGCACTCTGCCTAGACACTGCGTTTTAGCTGCTGCCTAATGGGTTAATTTGCTGGCGATATAAACGTATATTTTTGGCTGTCTGTAAAGATTTTCTCCTCACTCTTCCCTCCCACACTTGCCTACACATCATATATATATAGCTGCTCGAGAAGCGAATTGAGAAGTTCACAGAGTCCACGAGCCAACAGCTTTTAATTAGCAATCCCGAGAGCGAGCGATACGTCAAGGACGAGCTGCGCAAGCTCAACGACAAGTGGCAGAGCTTCAAGGATCAGGTGAAGCAGAAACGAAAGAGCCTCAACCAGGCAACCGAGTTCTTCGAGGTGGTCGAGAAGGTAAGTAATAAAAAGTCAATAAATTATTCTTAAACAGGCACCGTAAATAATTTTAATGAGGCACACGTGCTCTAGATTTCCTATTCCGATGACTTTTACGATTTGCTATTAATGTTGTATGGTTTAAAAACGATGAATAATATAATATATCAAATTTAAAACACTTGTGTTTCTCAAAATAAATTAACGTAAATTGAAGTAAATTAATAATTTGTATTTTACATAATTAATTTGTAAAAGAGTTCATACAAATGTCTGTGGATTTGATATAAATTAAAAAGGTGCCCAAAAGTATGCAAGGATTCCAAATTGCTTATATAAAATATTATAGCACACTTTTAGGCGCTATTTTTAATTGATTTGGGATCTTATTTTTATACCCTTGCAGGGTATTATAATTTTGTCCAGAAGTTTGCAACGCAGTGA
>JAEIIF010023413.1:0-11797 GCA_018874455.1 Drosophila trapezifrons | reverse complement strand
CATTTTTAGCCGTTGTTTAGCCATTTCTTAGCTGTTTTATAGCTGTGATCTTGGGGGAATGCAAAATTGTTATCTGGCAACACTGACCATTTTACAATAACACAAGGATGGCCCTGGCAATCAAGAAGCCGCACGTCTCCTTCGTGGAGACACTGGACGGTGGCCCGCCGCTGAAGAAGTTGCGACTGCAGACATTGGCCGCGGATGCTAAGACCGGGAAGGCTGGAAAGGCGGCGATTGTGGATCGGAAGCTGCTGTCCCTGTCCCAGCTAGACGCCTATGTAAGTAATCCGCCGGCAGCGGCGGGCCTGGCCCTGGGCCCTGGAGCGCAGCCACCGCCGGCGACGCCAGCAGCAGCAGCAGCGTCGGCTTCTGTCGGGAGCAATGCCAGCAACGCCTCGGGCGCAACTCCCAGTCTGGCGGCCACAAACAGTAGGGAGCTGCTGGAGCTGCTGGTCAAGATCACCGACGAGATATCCTACCAGGACGTGGAGCTGGCCGAGCTGAAGGAGGCCGCCGGCAAGATCATGCAGCTTTACCAACAGCAGGAGCGGGACAGCGACACCTCGATTCGGGTGAAGCTGTTGGAGCTGCTGTCGGGGCTGGGCTGCGAGGGCACCACCGAGCAGGCGGTCACCCTCATCATCGACCACTTCATTTACCTGCTGCGCAAGGAGAGCTCCCAGAAGGTGCTCGCCCAGGGCATGATGTGCCTGTACAGGATCGGCCAGAGGCGCAAGAGCATGGTGCCGCTGGCGTACAACACCCAGGTGGCGCATCTGGCCAAGGAGCAGCTGCGCTCGGGCTCGACGCACACACAGAAGAACGCCATGCTGGTCATCGGGCGGTTCGCCACCAAAATGGAGGGCGAGCGCCACTACGTGTGGAAACTGGCCTTCTACATCGACTCGCAGGACTCGGGTGTGCGCGCCCAGGCCCTGCACGCCCTGCTGGCCCTCGGGGAGCGCGGCTCCCAGCTACCGGCCGTCCTCTACAAGCGCGCCGTGGAGGCCATGAAGGATGACTACGAGTGCGTGCGAAAGGAGGCGCTGCGGCTGGTCTTCATGCTGGGCAACCGGCATCCGGACTACATAATACCCTCGGACCGGCAGCAGGAGGACCTGCGCATGATAGACGCCGCCTTCAGCAAGGTGTGCGAGGCCCTGTGCGATCTGTCGCTGCAGATCCGGGTGCTGGCGGCGGAGCTGTTGGGCGGCATGACCGCCGTCAGCAGGGAGTTCCTGCACCAGACCCTCGACAAGAAGCTGATGAGCAACCTGCGACGGAAGCGGACGGCCCACGAGCGGGGCGCCCGCCTGGTGACCAGCGGCGAGTGGTCCTCGGGCAAGCGATGGGCGGACGATGCGCCGCAGGAGCACCTGGACGCCAGGAGTATCTCGATCATAGCAAGCGGAGCCTGCGGTGCCCTCATCCACGGCCTGGAGGATGAGTACCTGGAGGTGCGGACGGCGGCCGTGGCCTCCATGTGCAAGCTGGCCCTGTCGCGGCCGGACTTTGCGGTGACCAGCCTGGACTTCCTCGTGGACATGTTCAACGACGAGATCGAGGACGTGCGGCTGAAGGCCATCTACAGCCTGACGGCCATCGCCAGGCACATAGTGCTGCGGGAGGATCAGCTGGAGATAATGCTCAGCTCGCTGGAGGACTACTCGGTGGACGTGCGCGAGGGACTGCATCTGATGCTGGGCGCCTGCCGCGTCTCCACCCAGACGTGCCTGCTGATGGTGGTGCAGAAGCTGCTGGACGTGCTCGCCAAATATCCGCAGGACAAGAACTCCACGTATGCCTGCATGCGCAAGATCGGCCAGAAGCATCCGCATCTGGTCATGGCCGTGGCCGTGCATCTGCTGTTCGTTCATCCCTTCTTCGAGACGCCCGAGCGCGACGTGGAGGACCCAGCCTACCTGTGCGTCCTCATTCTGGTCTTCAATGCGGCGGAACACTTGGTGCCCATCATCAGTCTCCTGCCGACGGCCACGCATTGGCACTATGCGTACCTGCGCGACTCCATGCCGCATCTGGTGCCCCAGCTGCCCATCGAGGGCGCCTCCTCGTCGAGTGCCACGCACAGGATCGACTCGGCCATGCGGCAGGCGGGCAGCTCGGCGGAGTACCTTCAGATGATTCTCAGCCACATCGAGGAGATCTTTACGATGACCGATGAGCGCGTGGAGCTCCTAAAGACAGCCCAGTCCAATCTGCAGGTGATTGAGCCCTTTGGAACCTTCTTTCCCTCATTATCCCGTCCCGTTTTGTTAATAATAATAAATATAATTATTCTAGCGCCTCGGAGCCATCGATGCTGGCATGTACGGCACCTCGAACTTCCTGGAGACCTTCCTGGCCGCCCAAATCCAAATCGAGCAGATGCAGCGCTGCACCAGCACGCAACGGAGCCGGGTTCCTCTGAAGGAATCCCTGGCGGCGCTCATCCGGAACTGCCTCAAGCTGCAGCACACGTTCTCCGGCCTTAATTACGGTGACATCCTGCAGGTGAAGCAGCTGAGGTTGCGGGCCAGCGCCCTGCACCTGGTCCTGGTCGTCAGAGATCGATCGCAGAGTGCCCTGGGTCCCTGCCAGATGCTGCTGCAAACCGCCAACGATATCGGCGACTACATCAAGGCGAATACGAAGGAGGAGGAGGAGCTGCCGATGGGGGTGCCACTGCCCTTGCTGGAGGCCGAGAAGTCCAAGAAGGAGGCATCGAGGCGGGATGGCCAGCCGGATAGCTTCACCCGCCAGTTGCTGAGCAAGCTGGATGCCATAACGGATCCCAAGCCCGGTCGCGTCTTCCGCGAGATCTTGCCGTTGGTCCAGCATGCGCCTCCCTTGGCCCTGCCGCCCGCCAATGAGAAGATCCGTCGCTGTGTGGCCAACATCCTGGAGCCGTGTCCGCTGCAATCGCAGGATAATGTGATAAAGGTCACGGCGGGCCTAATAGCGGCCGTGCCCTTTGTGGCGGAGATCGACAACCTGCTGGAGTCGCAGAAGGCGGATATGAGGATCAAGATCAAGTATCCCGACCAGCACATGCACACGGTGGTGCCGAAGAGGAGCGACTTCAAGCCCATCATGACGGAGCAGGGCGAGCACGAGACGAACGTGCGCCTGCGGACCACCATTCTGCTCTCGCACAGCGTTTGGACGGAGGCCTCGCTGGTGGAGATCCAGCTCTGCCTGGTCGTCCGTCCCGGCAGCGAACTGGAGCTGTGCAAGCCGGCAAAGGTCCTGTTTGCCCCGAAGCCCGTGAGACGGGGCATTTAGCCTGACGACGAGGACGGTGACGATAGTAAGAGTCCGGATGCGGATGCGAAAAAGGGCGACGGGGACGGGACTGCCAGCGGACAACGACGAAGGCGGCGGAAGAGCGGCGTGAGGAGCTGACAAGGCCACACAGCCGCTGGAGGAGTAGTAGCATCATCCGATGGATGATGAGCCCCTGCACGATGTACCATTTCCCAATTCAAATAAGCACGAATTGTGTGCAAGATCCTCTTTAGTGCTCATTTTTAATCGTATTATTGCAACTAATTATTTTCATTAATATTACACATAATTATTAAAATATATTTTGTACACATTGATTTTTCTTTCTATTATTACCTTGTACCGGGACTCCGCTTACCTTTATCTTCAAACTCCCGCCTTTGTGTCACCCAGAGATGTATTATAAAATATCGATTATATATAGATATTAATAACGGCGCATTTCCAATAAGAAGTACATGTGCTAGAAAGAGACGGAAAATGTGGTATCAAAAAAAGTGTGTAGTAAAAACCCAATAATACTTTTGGTATTCATTATATTTGAGGTATTTGGTAATTTAGCTTAATTTTTTTTTAGTATGCGCTGAAGTTTTTGAACTTAATTTTTAAACCACAGCTAGAAAGTGCAAACATGCAGTGTTTTTCCATTAGCCAAAAATTAGAGTAATAAACTAGTTTTTATCTGAAGTATGCATTACATTTTGAAGCTATTTAAGCATTTGAAAAGCAAACTAATTTTTAAAATAAAAATTGTAAGAAAAATAATTTCCTAGTTTTTTAGTATTTAAATGGTATTTTCCTGAATGGTATATAAAGGTCTTTATTTGTGTGGCCTTATGGTATTTCTGGTCGTTAGTGGCACGGTCACACTTATTACGAAATTGCAGAACAGACGTGTCTGCTTAGTATAAATAATAAAACTAACAAGCCAAGCGCAAATTACAAGTGCATCGCACAGCCATATATATATATATATAAAAAGTACGTGTAACAAGCGGCGGTGGAAAAGAAAAAGGCGACGACACGCGAAACGTAGTTGGCCGAGAGTGTGAGTGTGTTCAGTGTTGCTCAATCTCTTTCGTCAGCTGCCCGATTGCTGTGTGTGTGTCCGTGTCGTGCGTGCGTGTGTGTGTGGGAAACTCGTCTTCGGTGTTCGGGTTCGCGACCAAAAAATAAGAAAAAACGAAAAATTATTATATTATATTAGTTCATGCAGGAAAGCGCAGGAAAACAATAGACTAAGTAAAAAACGAATATTATAAAAATAAAACGGAATACCTAGTTGGTTTATGCATGTGTGTGAAATATTTTTTTTTTAATTTTGTTTTTTTTTTTTGTCATGCGCTCTCGTTTGCTCTGCATGGCTCCGTCTCGCTCGCACCCACTGGTCGTGGCAAATAGTTCGCGTGCGTTTTGTTTTTGTTTTGCTGCCAAAAAACTAAAGGCAAAAACAAGCACACAACTTAGATACACAGAAAAATTGCATTTCGCCAAAAGCAACAGTTGCACTCTGCAAATTGCGCACTAAAATCCACGAAAAAGCGGAAAATTCGTCTTTCCAGCCGCATTTGATTGTCCTGTCAGTTTTCCCAACCTTTTTCAACCGTAGTAAACAGAAATTATTACAAGACGCGTGTGTAGGTTGTGTGTGTATGTAGGAGTAAGCACAGATAAATGTTAAATTTTTAACCAAAAAGAAACAACGTAGAGTGAGAGAGAGAGAGAGTGAAAGGGGGAGGGAGTGGACTCTCACAAACCACGACGCCAAAGGGGATTTTCTATTTCGTTTCATCTTATTTACATGTTTTGT
The DNA here is from genome assembly GCA_018874455.1 of Drosophila trapezifrons. Lineage (NCBI taxonomy): Eukaryota > Metazoa > Arthropoda > Insecta > Diptera > Drosophilidae > Drosophila > Drosophila trapezifrons. The sequence goes on along the minus strand of JAEIIF010023413.1, from coordinate 6,699 downwards.
TTTTAGTTAGTTTAGTTGACGGTAGCAGCGGAACAAGGACAGACAAAGCCACCCACGCGCGGGCCAGACAGAGACAGCGAGCCATATACTCGCCCATACGACCGCTGTCGTTGTTTTGTTTTTGTTTCTCGCCAAGCAAGAGGAAGAGGCGGCAGCGCAGGAGGAAGCAGCGCAGCAGCAGCAGAAGGAAACGCAGCGCAGCGAAAGAACAAAAGCGAAAAGGCGATAGAGATAGCGACAGGCGACAACAAGAGCGAGAGCGCGAGATGGATCGCTACGACATGGAGGACGTCGTGGTGGCGCCCCCTGCCGAATGCAATTCGCCGCTCAAGGAGTGGCGCCTCAAGCTCCAATCGGGCACCCTCACACGCAACGATTTCATCGAGTTCTTCAAGAAGGAGTCGCCCAAGTTCTTCGACTATCAGAATATGATGGAAACAGGTGAGAGAAACTCAGCTGATGTCCTTTTCGGGGAGTTGGGGCCTTGTTTTGGCCCCTTTTGCACGTTCCCTGTGTGGAAAACACCCCGTAAATTCAGTATAGGAAGGGCAAAAGAAGTAGGTTTAGGAAATTATCATAGAAATATGTATTTCAGCATTGAAATTGGTATATTATGTACAAGGGTGCCACAGAAATCGCTCAGTATAGAGCTATAAAACTGTATAAGATATATACAGAAAGGTAAGGACATGTTCAATGTCTATATTCCTTTTTATTCCCTTTTAATTACCTATTTAACCTTCAACGGTATTTGAGTTGTCTAAGCTCGATGAACAAAAAGGGGTGGCTCCAAAAATGTTGATTCATCTCATAAAATATTGACCTTTTGCCTTCGAAACTGTTTACTAAAGTTTAAGAATATTTTCTTGTTTACTTAGATATCGGTAGCTGTTAGCCTTAATTAAAAAGTAAGCATTTGCCAAAGGTACACACGAGAGTTTATTTGTTTTTAATAACTTGATATCGATTTCGTTGTGAAATGGGACCTTACGAGGTTTATAAGCAACGCTTCTTATTGTGGAAAAATAAGAAAAATAATATAAATCATCTCCTAGCCAATCCAACATCAGAAAACCTTAACCTAATCCGCTCCTACCTACAAAATGCCAATAATACATAGTTTTTCAATCCATATACTAGGCCTTAGTAGCTAATGCTCCAATTTTTAAGTTAGCTCTTAGTTTTATACCAATTGTTAGCTTTATATAAATAAAATGAAAATATAAATCATCTCAGACCATCCAAACTATGGGAGAAATGTTCTATTTCATTTTATTATTCAATATCTGGGTAATGCCATGATTAGCTACGTTTTGTTTAGGTTTAATTGAAAATTGGAACTGAATATATCTACTTAAAATAAGGCCAGATCGATGGGGGTGTGAAATGTTGGAAAATCCCATTATAAAATCTCGCTCTTGAATTATCATTATTCGCTGTGTGTTGTTCGTTGTATGTTTTCGTTCTGCTTTCGGCTTTTGTTTATTGCCATTGAACAATTGCACGCTTTTGTTGATTTCGTAGTTTTTTCTTTTTTCTCTCTTTTTTTTTTTTTTGTTTTGTCTATTCCGCATTTCCGTGACTATTTGCTTTTGCACTGCGCCGTGCTTTGCAGCGCCAAGTTTTTCCTTTCAATTGGCTCTCCATGTTTACCGCCCACCAGCCCCGCCAGCCCACCTGTCCACCTTCTCGATTTTCTACCTGTCTCGCCTTCCCTGCACACAGAAGAAAAGCAAAAGCTTGGCCTAGCAACAAATAAATCAAATAAACAAACTCGTTTGCACCACATTCCACTAGAAACGTATTTTAGCCGAGTGTTGGGACTCACAAATTAGGAGAATCTAGGAAAAACATGTGCGAGACTCCCGATTTAGAGTCAAGTTTCTGTTTATAACATATTGATTTAATAGAGAAGAAAAAAAAACTCTGGGGGAAGGTGAGATAGTGTCGACTGAAAAATCCTTGTATAATCACCAATTTGTTATTCCGAGAGAAATGAATGCAGCTATAAGGTGTCCTTTAGAGTCTATGATTCAGACTGATTGATTAAACGAAAGGGAATTTAGTTGTTAAGGTAAAAGTACTTAAAGTTTAGAATGATTAGTTCCCAGTCCAGGCAATAGCAAAACGTGATCTTGGGTCATCAATTTAAATAATTTCAATCAATATTTCTTGACAAAAAAAATGCGTAAAAGCTTTTGAAAGTTCATAAAGTCTAAGTATGACTTTGTCTTCTCATTGCAAACACCTTTCGCACATGTTTTAATATGAAAGAAAGATATATTTATATACTTAATCTCAATTTAATGATGGCATTCGACAGCAAAGGGATAAAATCTATGGCAATTAAAACGTAATATTTCATAGTACCAAGGAATCCCCTGGGTTCATTCATTAATCCCTATGCCCACGCAACGTATGTATACTTGGGATGATTCCCCCACTTTCCTGTTTACTTTCCGCTTCGGCTAATCAGGCTTTTACCCCTTTTACGGCGCCCGCTCTTATCAGCTCAAACATGTGGAAGTCATGGTTACCGCTGTATCTATAGCTCCCCATATATACAGTTCCTATCAAAATTATAAGACACCTTGATTTTTTGAAATATGTCTTGTTATATAAATTTTAATAGCAGAAACAGTACCTGGGAATTATTAATAAGCAAGCAAAGCACGAAATCTCAGCTTTATAAATTTGTATTTAATAAACACAAAAAAATTATTTTTGCAACCTTATAAATTGTATAATTTTGTAACTTGACAAAAAAAAAACATTTGAATTTTGCAAATTTGGAGTTTAATATTACATTTGAATAATAAACAAGTTTTAAACCGAAAAAGATCAATGCATTCACAGCAGATTTACTTTTGGTACAGCAGAAAATGGGAGAATTTTGCTAACTAAGCTGGAAATTTATTGGTTCTCTCTTGAGATCGTCTAAAAATTAAATGTAACGGTATATTTTCGAAGTGTACTTCCGATCACAATTTTTATTTCCACATAAGTAGTTATCTAGATTTTTATTATACATTTTTAGGTGTCTTATAATTTTGATAATAACTGTAGCTTCTGCGCTGATATTTGTCTGCCGTCTAATTGGTCGCAGACAAGTGACGAAAGACGAGGATGAGGTGGACATATGAGCTGGGATGAGAGACCGAGAGACCGAAACAGATACAGATACGGAATCAGAGGCTGAAAACGACACAGCAGCAGACGTTGGCTGACTGATAACGTGGAGAGTTAAATATTATAAATGTATATTTTAATGCAGTTTATTCAACTTGCTTTGGCCAGAACTTTGCGGGTCGTGATGGTAAAAACGAAGCAGATTATTTTATTCAGGCGTAGTAAAGCCAAATGCAGTATGCGAACCAAATAAGAATTTATTTATTTCTAAATAAATAAATTTACTTATCAATCCGATCAGAGCTCGCCAGAGGGGATTACTTAAGGTTCGCAAGAGACCGGTTACCCGCGGAACCGATTAAAAACGGAATCGAAAGAGCCGCTCAATTTTGCTCTTTCCTTTTGCGCTCTCTATTTAAATGTGAGAGCAATATTCGCTCTCTTGAGATTCGCAACAAACTCTTCTCTTTCTCGCTCCCGCTTCCACGCTTTGCCTGCAATGCACAAGCAAAGCAGCAACAACATCTTTTAGGTTTCGTTCAGTAGCAGTTTTTTTTTTAGCCGCTCAATTTCGCTCTTTCCTTTTGCGCTCTCTATTTAAATGTGAGAGCATTATTCGCTCTCTTGAAATTCGCAAGAAACTCTTCTCTTTCTTGCCCCCGCTTCCACGCTTTGCCTGCAATGCACAAGCAAAGCAGCAACAACACCTTTTAGGTTTCGTTCAGTTGCAGTTTTTTTTTTAGCTGCTATCTAAGAGAGAGCTTATCTATGGGTAGATCCTGGTCTACGAGCTCTGTTCTTTTATCCAGGACTTTGAGGTACTTGAGGCCACATCCATTTACCAAGAATCCAATAAAGAAATTTTAGGGAATCGAAAGAGTATTTACCGTAATAAAAAGTTCTTTAAACTGGCCTTTGCCTCTGGTCATCTGTCTGGTATTTGGCATTCTCATTTGTTTTGTTTCTGTTTCTGTTTTCGCTTTCGTTCCCTTTCAGGCGCCAAAAAAAAAAACACAGCTGACACAATTAGGCAAATAGGTGAATGTACGTGTAACCGTGTGTATTATTCATATGATTTATATAAGGTCGATCGCCCACCTACCCTTCCGAGAACAGAAAAAATTCTCTTTGTAATGAACGCCGCCGATCTCTGGTTGCTCTTTTTTTTTTTTTTTTTTTCATATCTCATTTATTTGGGACGCCTTTAAATTTCCGACAGCTGGTTTGGTGGGGGAATTGTCGAAATAAATGCAATAAACTGTAACACCTACAGTGTGTACCGTGAAATTGCGCGAAAATTCATTAAAATATGCATGCTCATGTTAACTTATCAACTGAATTTGAATTTTGGGTTTGAGACTCATAATTAACTTGAGTTATTGGTTCGGAACTGGAATCTGGAACCGGTAATAATGTGTAATGTCTGTAATTAAGTTGAATTCCGTTTAAATTTTTATCATTAATATAAATTTGTGAATTCAATAACCTTTGCCGGGGTCCCACTTGGGTTGAAAGTAAGCTAAAAGTAGCCGCTATCTATAGAGTGTTATTATTTCTGTTTGATATAATCGAATTTATTTAATTTATGATATTATTTTAATAAATCATTCATTTCTGGCTCTATATTTCTTTATAACTACATAAGTGCATGCGTGTGTCATATAGCTTCGATCTTCACTGTGAAAATGCAGTGGGCTGTGCTCCTCCAGAATTGAGGCGTTGTGTGTGATTCAGTGGACGATGAGGTGGCCTCCGTTGAATTTCTTCCCCTCTTGTCGGCTCTGTTCAGTTTTTGTTTAGTGCATTTCAGGTCGATTTACTTCTCTTCTGTTCGGTTCGTTTCGAATCGGTTCTGGGTATTTCTTTTACTTTTGTTCTGTTTTGTTTTCTGCTCCAGACACCTTCTTTGTTCCAGTCTATTACGCCTCAGTTGTGTGTTTTATATGTGTTTCTATATGTAGTAGGTGCTTGCAACTGCAGATATTGATAAGGTCAAACGAATAGTAATGCAATTACCTGCTCAAATATGAGGGAACTAAGTTCCGGAATCAATTAAAGCTGCTTTTATTACTTTAACATAAATGTAGAGTATCTTTTCAATTCAAATAAATATTTATAGAGAAAGAGATCTGATTTTTACTGATTAGCTCAGTTCACTGTATAGACTGTTCACTTTATTAATAGATATTGTCACTATTTGCCTCTTCAGAAGACTTTACTAAACACAATCTGAAGAGAATTCGAATTATTTTTATACCAATCTATAAATAGCATACTCTTGAAGACATTTTTGAGACTAAATTAACTTAATCTCAAGAGAGTTACTATTCGTTTGAATGTTATAGTGCCTGTCGATAATTAGCTCGCACACTTTGTTGATATTTCGTTTTATTATTCCTTCTTTTTGTTGTAAACTGATAGCCCTTGAAGCGACGTCAGATGCGCACTGATAATAGATTACGAGGGAATGGTTATCGCTCGAAAGAAATGCTTGACGCTCTCTCTCTTTCCCGATTTTCGCAGAATTCAGCGATTATAGCGACCTTGAACTGCATTTATTGTAATTGGGCTCTTGCATTTGCATTTGTATTTGAATTTGAAATTCGTTTGGATTCGATTCGGTTGCGAAAACTCGTTTCGTTTGAAGGTTTCTCTTCTGCGTCTTCTGCGGTCGCCCAACCTCAATATGTATGCCTGGTGACGATCATGATCACAATGATCATCATAATCGCCATGCGGTCCGACCAGTTCTAGCCATTTAAATGATATTTTAGCCCCCAGCTGGTGATCGTGATTGCACTGCTCATGGGCCCAAAGCGGTAATGACATTAATATACAAACGCATGAGTCAGTCACTTCATTTATAAACTCTCGTATCATCGGAGTATTAGAGGCGTCTAGAGTTACATCTGACCAAAGGCGTTGAGCTTGCAAATTATGGGGTTTTGTGCTATTCGGGGTTCAAGTCTTTAGTTATCCATTAATCAACATTGAGAGGGACCAGAAATATGGGTTACTTTTCAGTCATTCGAACATAGAATACCCTTTCATTATTTTGGGATCAAATATTAATACTTTTCTTCTTTATATTTCCTTTTAAATGCCAAAAATGGGTTGGCTGCTTAAAGATAATAATAATGGCATTTCTTGTGTAAATATATTGATAAAAATGTGGTTTGTTTTATTTAAAACCTTTACAATCAACAGTAAATGACGACAATAAAAAAATACAACAGTTTACTCATGATGATGATATCATATCAAGTTTGCCTTACTGTAAAATATTCATGAGTCAGTAGCAAGGAAAATAAAAATATATTTGTAAGATTTAAATGTAATACAAATATTTTTAGACACAAAAAACATTAGATGTTTTCTGAAATTAATGTATAATAAATAAATATTGATATGAGGAGTAAAAGATGTACAATAAATAAAGAAAATAAATAGTTATAAAAGCCAACGCTAGATGGAAAGCTCGATGTAGCTTTTAATAGGGATAAAAGTCCAAAGTCACACACATGAGGAGCTTCCCCCTCTGGCCCTCCAACATTTAAGCACAGCCGAAAA
>JAEIIF010023410.1:0-12863 GCA_018874455.1 Drosophila trapezifrons | reverse complement strand
ACTGCAAGGGTATACAAACTTCGGTTTACCGAAGTTAGCTTCCTTTCTTGTTTTATTATGCGGTTTTATTGAAGGTCTATTTTGATTTAAGTCAACGTCAAAATATTATTAATATATTTTGCAACTTAATATTTAGTGTACAGTGCTCAAAAAAATGATATTTCGACTATCAGTAGTATTTCAAGAAACGTATTTTTTCATCTCAACTAAAATTGTCATCACTTTATTTGATAGCTAAGTTTATTTTCACTTATATTCTTGGGTCAAAATTCATATAAAGAAATTACACTTTTCTTTCTGAGTTCCCTTCTCTAAAAAAGAAACGCGCAGATTTATTGTCAATATGCAGCACTATTTAGCATGACGATCGCCGCTAAAGCTACAGTTGTAGATGTTGCTTAGTGGTCTGCGTGGACCATACTCTGCTTATGCATAATCGTACTGGGTTCACCCCGAGTAACATTTTTTTTTTTTATTTCGTTATTTTATTATCTATTTATTTTTAATTTGTGATATTGAGCCAATTAGACTTTCTGCTGATGTGCGTTGACTACAGTCCAAATATATTTCTTAAATGTTTCACTAACTAAATAATAGAAAAACTAAACTAAAATAATAGAAAAAAAAAAACACTTTTGGAAGCTCTAGCTTTTATGGTCTTTGATATCTGTTGTTACATATATTTCCGTTGGCACTAAAAAATAATACCCTTGTACCCTATGGGTACCGGGTATAAGAAATCACAATTTCAGGTGTACCGCCTTATTCCAAAGCCCCATGAAAGCTTCTCATAAATGGTCCATGGAAATTTATGCCCTCACCCAATTACGAGCTCCCCTTTCGCCGCTTTCTCCAACTTCCTTCCTCGGAGGGGAATTTTTATTTTCTAATAGGCGCCAATACCGCTTTGATTGCATGCTCCCGGAAAACTAGGCCACAGAGCACAACAAAAAACAGGCGAAGACAAAAATTCAGAAATTGAGGACGTCGCCGTTCACTCCTTTCTCCGCATTCTCTCCATTTTCCCGCATTTTCCACAATTTTTTCCGCATTTTTCCCGTTCTCTCCTGCAGCAGCCTGTCAAGTGGCTACTTCAGAGCTCACTGTTCTGAGCAATGTGGGCTAAGTTGAGCTCTGCTCGTCGTCTATTGATTGCATTAAAGGCGGGAAAACTGGGAAAGCCGAGGAAATATAGCGTATACGCACATTAAAATTCAATTTACGTCCGTTCGATTCAGTCGCTACTGTCTGACAGTTTGAACTTTAATTAAAGCCACCAACGACAGGGTGATAAGGGTCATTGATTAGAAAGGATGGCCCGGCAGTCGGCAGGCACGTGTGCACGTCGAAATGAAGGGGATGAAAAAGCTACGGAACACATCCGCATGCCAAGCATTCAGACATAATCAAAAATCCACAGTGAAAAAGTTAATGTGGCTTATTTAATTTATGGGGCCAGCCGATGCCACAAGTTGATACGACACTTTCTTTATGTCGAAAACGTTACTGGATTAATTAACTGAAGGTAAAAAAATCCTTCACTACTGCCTAAGTTGCTGCAGAAGAATAACACATCCAATGTTTATGCCTACAGACACATCAATAAACCTGGTAAAAAGGCAGACAAAAACCTAAGAACACAATTAATGTATTTAATATTTAAATAAGCAAATTTTTGTCATTTACCTAATCCATTAAAGCTTGCATTAAAATTAAAACATTTTTTCTGAGTGTTGGTCTATTAAAATATACTGTGTATTCAGGTGCAAGACATTGCCAAAATTTTTGACTAATTAAGTCATTCGGCGCGGTGAAGAGCCTGCTTCGTGGCTGGCTGACATTCTGGCCGTAATGTTCGGGTGACACGCAAACACGTAGACAATCAACGCCATCAACGGCAATGACAATGGGGATCCAACCCATTTCGAGGCCCAAACAGAATAATTCCCGGAGTCAGGCTTAGCATATTTGAAAGTTTTGTCGCAACACTCCAATGGCTGTTACTGCAACTGTGCCATTATTATAGTTATTTGTCAGCATTAGAGCAGTTGGAAAGTGGCGCTGACTAAACAAATTAGCACATTTTCATGCTGTTATGCAATGGAATTGCTAGTTTCTGGGCCGCTTCCGCCTTTGCTTTGCTGTTGCCGTGTCCTCGCAGGTGACAACCAGGTGAAGTGTCCTAATGAAGGTATGAGCAAAATGGCTACAAATGGGCTGTAGCCATTAGTTGGACGGGGTGGATTTCGGGCGCTTAATGAGGAGCGCTTCGCAAATTGGAGGTGGAAATCTGGGAAAATCGGGCTGGGATTATCCCAACTCGGGATGCCGTTGCTTAGTTCTTAGCTTATTCCAGATAAATTGCTAATTTGGTGGGTTGTCTTCTGCTTTGTGTTTGTTAAAGTGCGAGAGTGGACCTGGAATGAGGGGAGAATATGAAATAGGTTATGAATATAAAAAGGCATGACTTTATAACGTCTTACTTGCGATTTAATTTTAACGAACCCATATTAATTTCCAAATAAATTTCCATTAATCGAGCACAACTATAATTTTATGTAAAGTTCTCAATTCGCCTGTTGAACGACGAATAATGTTATTAAATAAAGTTGTAAAAGATGTATTTATTTAAATAATTGGTGCAGATTTACGGCTAGAACCGTATTAAAAACGATGCTAACAAAGTAATAAACTTTAATTCCCGTTACCCATTAAATTAAGGAAAGAAAAAACCAACTAGTTATGCACATTTTACGGTCTCTGTTTTATGGCCGACACAGTCCCCAGCTTCCCCTAGTCTTTGCGTTCCGCTCACATTCTGTCACTCTTCTTCCCTGGCTGCCTGCCTATGCTTTTAATTAAAGCCACCAAAATGCAGCACTCAGGAGAAAAAGAAGAAAAAGAGACACGTTTTACTGCAACCAATTAAACCATAACGCATACATTATAATTTTATTTTAATATTTATGTGTTTTTTGCCGTGCGCCCCAAGAGTATTCCTTCCTGTGTATGCCATAAAACGGCGCCCAATTACTTAAAACTAGCAAAAAACCCCCACCGATGTCCCAAAGTCCCCGAAGTCGTACAATTTTCCTTTGGTAAACATAAATATCACACCTTTTCACCCACCTGTGTATGTATACATGCATATTCATATACCTGCACATGTTTTACAGGCACGGTGGAATATATCCCAGTTCCCTCCAAGACAATGCGAGCTAGTGGAACTACATAGTTCAGCTGCTCCTGGCTGCGTGTAGTGTAGTGTATTCCAAGTAATCAAAAATGCAAATCGAGCCCATGAATTTCGAATTAGTTTTTAGCCTGGCAGGACACGGACGGCGGAAGGCGGCTGAGTGGGGGTTGAGTGTTTAGGCCACGCGGATTTTAGGCTAACGAACACACGTACTCGGCTCGGCCGTATCTCTCGCCGCCCCCGCAGATGTACGTGTAACAAATTTGTATCAGTTAGGCCGTGGCCAGGAGGATTCGCTCCCCGGCGGCGTTTACCTGGTTTACCTGTACCAGCGTAACCAAAACCTGCAGAACGAGGAAACCGAAAAAAAGTACTGGAAAATAGTTCACGGCATTGCGCGTGAGGCAGCAACGCAGAGATGGGCGCGTGAGGGCAATTAAATGTTTGTAGTGCCGGCAATTCGGGAAACTGATATAAACAGGCTGATTCCGCAAAATATATACATGTAGAATTTTAACAAATTTAGGCTAGAACTTACGGTTTGAATTGCTGTAATCCTCCATGTCAAATTCTAAAATGCTATTCTGAAAATACGTTCTCGAATATTAAATATTAGTATGTCAACTTATAATCCAAACTGCACACAGAAGATCACGCCATCAGCTCTAGGATCCAGAAGGAGGCTTTAGCTGTAGTGAGCCTTGTGATTTGTGGCCTGTTGGTTTCTGACTCAGGCTCATCCGCGCCCCTCTTTTCGCTCAGTGTACGTGACGCGCATTTTCGCAAGTCTGCCTATCAAATGTAAAGTGCCGGCAATTTATATTTGAACGCAGCGGAAAGTGGAAGGCGGCAAGGCGGCGGAATTCGGGCCGTGAAAGCCAAGCAAATCAATGTAAATATTTTTAGGAAACGCGCCGCGGAGAAAAGGATGGAAACCTCGAAAAGGTTAAAGCAATTGCGGAGTGGAAATTCAGGCCAAGCCAAGAACTGCATTTGTCGGCTTTCGAAAGCTCTCCTTCTATTTTTTTTCTTCTGGTTTTCAGCTCTAGCCCACTCCCAGTGGCATTTTCAATTTTACTTTATATGCAAATTTGGCATTTTGTAGCAACTGCTGCCATTGATAGCTCCCAGTCTCTCTCGCCCTGTCTCTTGGTACATTTTCCAGTTTGTTTTTCTAACCCGCCCGAAAAGCGGGTCTTTAAGCCAGCTTTACTTTCGAGCTCGCAATGCATTTGAATTTCTATAAATTTTTCATTTTTCATTTAGTTGCAATACCACACCGCAAAATAAAAACGACCACTTGCCCCCAACACAAACAAAGTCCCCTAAAATTTCTCCAACGTGTTTACGGCTGTTTTTCTTTCATTTAAAATGTGTGTTTTCGGGCGTGGTCTATGAATTTGCAACGAATCATTGGCACACATTGCTTCGAATGGAATTATATTAAATATATTCAAGTGGAGCTTAAAGAATTTGGTTTTGATGGGCAGAACTTCTTGCTTAAATTCTTCTTAATAGGTTTTTATAAAATATTCTCAATGAAATATTTGAGCCAAAGACATTTCGGTTACCTAATATATCCATTTAAAAATAAAATGTTTTTTTAATTTGAGTTAATATATAAGGCTTTTTGCATTTGCATTAAAACCAAAAATTCATGAAGGTTAATATTGTTCTTTTTACTGTGAGAACTACTGAGGACCTAGACCATTTTCTGGTTAAATATTACATTAAACCCAATTAAACAAGACTTTGCTGTTCTTGAGTAGCGCTCCAAATTTGGTTTAGCATCTGCCTAAACAGAAGCTAAACATATTTCACTTTGAAACTATTAATAAGATGAGATACTCCTACATTTCGTTAAAATCGGACAACTAATCTAATAATCCGATCCGTGTACTTCCTATTGGCAAGTTGAGAACTGCCTTTCGGTAACGGGCTTGCTTAGAATAGGCTGGCCAAAACTGCATTAAAATAATTGGGAATTTGGAAAATTGGGAAGAGCGATTTTCCGTACTTCTAGTGGGCCTTCTTAGCAACAGGCAGGTTTATGCTACAACTCCGACTTGAGAGAACATTTTACCTGCAATAGGATTCAAATTATTGGGAAAGTTTCAGTCAGGCCAATCTTCTGTAATACATACTAGAGATCTTGGTATATTTATACAGACATCTGCCTGGCTAAATCACATTTTTGACCTATGCTAATAAAGAATTTTGTTAGTAATCTCCAAAATATAGCGGTCAAAGGTAATTTTCTGAAGGAAGGAAATTAATACAACGCACAGATTTTACTTTACTACGGTAAATATATCACAAATAGGACCGGAAACTATGCACTCAGGCACGTAGTCGAAATTCACATCCAGCCAAAGCGCAGCTTTCTCGCAACCAACGGCCATTAATCTAAGACACTCCCAGAGCCGTCTCACGTAGGGGGCTCCGCAGCCACGGCGACCCTGAGACCCCCTAACCACACACTAATGGCATTCTGCCGCTGCTAACAAAGTCTAAAAAGCCGCCCGAAAACTGTTTGCCATGGTTCGACACTGTCGCCGCCGCTGGCGATGGGCAAAAGTGTCAAAGTGCTAAAGTATGTTCAAAGATTCATAAGATTAAATGCAAAAGCCTATGCCGCCTTATCTCGTTCTCTTACCCCCGCCATCTCTATTGCTATCTCGGATGTATTTGCCTTGTGTGGCCGATACCTAAGCTCTGCCGATAATAGGTAGATCACACTAAAATCCTGACTCTATCCGCATGCTCGTAGTTCTTTAATGTCTACTTTGATTTCTGTATAAGACCAAGTGACCCGGTTTACCTTTTTTTCTTTTTGGAAAATGATGACAAACGCTTTATTTATGGACTATCAAAGTCAAAGTTGTAAATAATAATCATAATTTTTGGAGTCTAACTGTTTAAGTGGCTTGACATGCCAACGTTTTGGAAAGATCCTCATTTTGCCTCATCCTTGATGCTATAAATGTGACAATCTCAATTTTGTATACTATTTGGTTCAGGGTTATCGTGGTTTTCCGGAAAGCTCTCCAATTACATCTTAGCTGTGTACTGCTCATCATTTTGAAATAAATCCTCGAAGTGTTTCTATCGTTTGAGTTCCCGATCCGTTCTTAGAGTAGTTTATCAACTGCTTCGAAATGCTTTTTTTGCATTCACTTCTTCTGATCCCTTTTGTTTCGTTTTTATCAAGGCATTTCTTTACCTAAATTAATATTATTCTGTTATTCAATGCTTAATTAGCAGGTAAATTAGTTAAATTGTGCATCTCGAATATAATTACCTGAATATTGGAAGAAAATTGTGAGCCTCTCGAATAAGCCATTAAATAATATGGAAGTTGTAAAACATTTTAACTTTAATCAAACCAATTGGCACTCAAAACATAGAAGAACTATACTGGATTTACCTTAAGAAGCGCAAAACAAACAGAAATTTTGTTCTTCATAAATACAAAACTTCTTACATAGCTTTAAATATATTCTACATAAAAGTCTTAATTAGTTTAAATACATATTTGCAATAATGGAAGACTTTCTTACAGGGAGATAATTTTTCAGGGTTTATTTTGACCTAACGAACCACTGTGCGGCGTATGCGTACCGTGTGTGTGTATATTCACAAGACGATGAAACTCATTATGCTCAGCTCGTAGGAAGAAAACGCAAAGAAAAGTCTAGTCCTGGCGCCGAAGGCTACCGACGATGTCTGGCCAGTCCTTGAACTCACCTCGGGATTTCCATTTTGCCTGGGCCAATGCGTTTTCCGTATTAGCCTCACCCAAGAGTTCATCGCCCTGTGGCTTTTATTTTTCAGCGTTTTTTTAAGGAATTAAATGCAAAGACAGCGTGAATTTCTATTTTCTCTGGCTTGCCTCGCCTTTTCCTCTTCTGTATGAAAGGCCAAGGCATAGTGAGCGCGAAAAATGTAAATTGAAAATGCAAAATGCTCATATGCAATTTGTTTGGAAGAGAGGCTGAGAGCGAGTCGGCTTCGGCCCTTTTTACAGTTTGCCGGGCATAAAAATCCACGACGGTCTACATTGTAGTCAGTTTGTAGCTTGGCTACAATCGCTTGCTTTACGACCACACCCACACACATGCTGGCAGGGCCAAAGGCATTTGGCATTTTATGCGAAATGTTTTCGCAGAGAAGGAACCGTCGGGATTCGGCATTACAGTTGTATGAGCTTCCAGCTTCCCGCTTTTTCTACCAATTCCAACTTCAACTACAAATTCCCGCCATTCCAGGCTGCCTTGGCTTTAAAATTAAGTTTACATTTTTAATGTGGCAAAAAGGAAACTGCGTCAGAGTTTTATGTTTCCCAACATTAATGGTCATGACTTTTGGCATTTCTGCTCGCAAGTAGATAGTCAGCATGAGAAATAGTACAAATATTGAGAGATAAAAAAGAAAAGACATATAAACTTTAAATGAAATTATATGTGCTAATGATTGTGGGTTTTAAGATAAAGAAAGTAAACCACCAATGTACACATACATGAAATAATAAACATATTAAATACAAATACATATATTATATTTAACAGTTCTGTCTATTAAGACCAATTCACGCAATGCTAACAGTTTTTGGTTTGTTTGGTAACGAACATATTCCTCTTTGCCCTAGTAACGGAGTATAAACAATTTTGGTTTTTAATTTGGCCTATACTTGGATCAGCCAAATCTCAATTATATATTACTCATGTGCAACATTGTCACAATTCGTCAAAGCGGGTAACTAGAGTTCCCACTCCTCGACCTTTCCCTTGGTCCCCCGACTTGATTGGGCTGCGTTGGCCAAATCACGTTGCAATTCCCACAGACGAAGCTGAATGGCAAACGAGAGGAGAAACGAGACTCATTAGACCGAAGCGTGATGCGTGACACCAACTTTAAATTGTGGCAAGACAAGCGGGAGGACTCATCCTTGCCCCTGTCCTCCCGTCCCAGTTCCCTCGTACTGCGGCCAGCAGCCATTTCCCATTTCCCCCACATTGCAGCGTAATCTTGGCCATTACTCAAAAAGTAGCTTCGCACGTAGACTGCGACTAAAAAAAAGACCAGCGAAAGAATGGCAACCAACAAAAAACTGTGTACACTACAAAATTATAATTATTATTAAGCAAAAAGGGTGTACGTATATTACTTACAATTGATTATCTGCCGAAATGTATATGCAAGAAAAATGTTAATGTAAAAATATTAATTTACCAGGCTATAGTTAATCAAAAATAATAATAAATTGTTTATTGTGTATTTAGCATAAATCTATTTAATTTAATTTTTTTCGTTCATCAGTCAACAATAAATTGAATTAATGTGTATCTAGTTTAACAAAGAATTCCGAAATAACTTTGATTACTTGTAAACTTTGTGTTTTCATCACGAAATGTGTTTTTTTTTATTCAGTAAAATCAGACTAATTTAAATAAGATTTGTTTATTTTCTATCTAGTTTTTTTTTTAACATTATTCTCATTTCAAAAAAATTTAAAATAAAATGCATAGCAACAAAAAATATTTTATATTTCTAAAAATAATTAAATAAACTAATAATAATTCTTTAGAGACATTTTAATGATTTTTAGAGTTTAAGAAAGAGCGTTCCATACAGTTATCGTCTCAGGATTTTGTTAGAGTGTATCCTGCTCTGCGGGTGACACTCGTAGTCTGTTTGTGTTTGTGTTTTCGTTTTTCCCGGCAGCTCAAGCGCCCATTTTCCACCTCTCCCAGCTTTTCGTACCCCTCGGCCTTGTGCCTCTGTCATTGCCACCGTTGGCTGTTCTCGGCCTTTGAAATCACAATCCACTGGAACTCGCTGCGCCTCCGTTAATGGCTTTGTTATGCTAATTTTCTGACGCCTTCTGGCCATTGGAGTCGCCTGTTGGCCCTCGTTGGCTTTTGATGCTGTTTCTTATTAATTTAATTATAAAATTATTTTTTTTGTGTCTTGTTGTTTTTCTGTTTACAGTTTCAGGGAAATTAAAAAATTGTCAGTCTTAAAATGTGCAGTATTATATTATTATTGTCCGAGCTAAGAGTGGGTGCTAACGAAATCAACGCAGAGCAACAATAGATTTATATGTTACGCATTTGGTAAATGCTTTTTCTTTATATTTAAGATATCTTTCAAGTACTTATCTGCTTATTGGAATTTAAGGTTTTCTATGGGTTCTATCTTTCTGTCAATCTTTCAAAGTTTGTCTGTACTGACCTAGAAGCGATTACTAACCATTGTTAGGGCATCGATGTCGTTGAGTTTCCCCCTTATCCTTTTCGTAGTGCTTGCAGAAAAAGTGAAACTCTGTCATTTGGTGAAAGGGTCTTAGCTTGGAAGCCTTTCATAAGCATCGCATGAATTCTTTGTCAATTGTGGCAAATTTTTAGCCAGAGAGATTGTCAGTCGTCCCTTTCGCAATGCCATGTGTAGTTTCTGGCCTTCTCTTTCCTTCGCCCTCTGTCCGTTTCTCTCTAATTGTGCAACGTGTGTGGATGTGAAGTCCTCAAGCTGTAACTAGAATTTGATTGTGCCGAGGCAAGAGAGTGCATTGATTGGATTAGCCCTTCCAATGCGAGTGCCGACCATGTGGTCATAAATGAAGTAAGAGAACCCCGATCTGTGGCTCTGGAAACTGAAGACTTCATTGCGACACATTGCACTATTTGAGGATTTTTTTTACAGTGTTTTCATGAAAAGGGAAAGAGAAATTATTTATGGTTAGGTAAATATTCATTTATTTAATTAATTTAATTTCTGTCACCTTAGTTTCGTTTTTTTTTTTTATATTCAACTTCCTTTAACATTTCTTCTTTAGATTATGTATTTATTAAAAAAATCAAAGTCCTTTTGCTGCAAGATTGCGAGTTTAGAGGGTAAATTGGTGTTGCATCATCTCTACCAAGAGGTTTTAGAATTTTTTCTAGTTTGTATTCATTCTTGTGGAGGATCCCACTCAATGTTTCTTCCTTGGAGCTCCTTCTATTGTTTTTTGTCCAGCTTCCTTGGCTGGCCTGTTTGCTGGCATGTGGCTTAGGAATGGCTTACAAGCTGCTTCCTTGTTTTTTTCCTGGCTCTCCTCGTGACCCTGCAACCGATTATCCTGCAAGTTTTCTTTCTTTGCTTCCTATTTCTGGTTATAATCCTTCCAGCTAGCTCACAGTCGCCTTATTCATGATTTCCAGCTGCTTGTAATGGCATTCTTAAGCTCAATCAAACAGGAAGTGAGTGTGCATTGAATTAACAGTGGCATATTCGTATTTTTGTGGACGCCTGTCGGAAAATCCAGTTGGGTTTTATAATTAAAATTCCTTGAGTCCAGAATAATCCCCCTGGCACATAGATGCATCCCATGTAGAATTTAAATGGCGTTTTTGCAGAATGAGTGTGTGTGCGAGCTCCCAAGTGAAACTTTAGACATAAAAGCCAGACCCCTTGAAATTCTTTTTCCCCTGTCCACCCTTTCGGCCTTTATTGTTGCTGCCTGGCTAAAACCGTGCAGACATTTGGACGTAACTACTTGAAGTTTTATGCCCCGTTTCTGCCCTCTTTTTTCCATTCTTTTCCCTGCCACATGGGAGGACTTTATGGCTCATACGTGTGGGTTGCTTTGGAGCATATTGAAAACTCAGCATTGTTATGACTTTGAAACAAACTGAGGGCGAAAGCATCCTTTCTCCTTAGCCCTCAACCTAATGGCAGGTGCAAGAAAAAATGTGCGGCAGAAAAAAGCGAGAAAAAAGAAAACTGTTATCGGTCTGCGTGCTCAAAAGCGCACTTGATTGCTCAAATCCTTTGTGTATCCCCTTTTAAGCCTTTTGTTTTCCATTATGCGCCGGAAGTGTTGTAAACACTTCAGCGCAGGACAGCAGCCAAAGCCACAATAACAGTAACCCGAGAAAGACCAAAAGGGCAAGGAAATTCCAAGCCCGAGACAGCGTCTCGAGCGGCGACGGGACTTCCTCCGGACTTTTTTCTACACAAAAAACATCTCCTTCCAGTTTAGAATACTTTGCAACTTTTTTCTGCATTTTAAAGTTCTAAAGTAATGAAAAATGCCTTTGGAATTATTAGCTACTTATATGTTTCAGAAAAACATTTCTTAAGGATTTTTAGAATGATTAGAGATTAGTTTCCTCAGTGTATATGTAAATGCGACGACATTTTTAATAAAAACCAAGCTGGAAGAGGACACACGGAAATAAAGCATAATAATGTGGCATGACAATCAGAAGGAAGGGAAATGGAAGGAAGGGCGGAGATCGGGAAAAGCAACGCGTGCCAAACGGGAAAGCACTCATAACGCTTCGCTCCCTACTTTCCAGCTTCCTTTTCTTGAGAATCAGACCCTCATGGGGTTTCTCTTGTCAATATGCTTCCCGCTCGACTTGTGCTATAATTGTGACTTCCCTCCCCGGAACATTTGCCTTACACACACTATGTGTGTCAGCGAGGGTTAAGGAATGAAGATTATGCCAGCCGGGACACTTTCAGTTACTTAGCACGAGAAGCTGGGGAGCTTCTGCTGCTCGGGGACCGAAGGACTGAATCTGAGAGGCTCCTTCCTTTTTCTGGTCCCGTTGTTTTCAGAAACTTACAAGTGGCCAACGCAAAGTATCCCAACTGAAGCTAAAATAATTAGCTGGGGAGGCTAAGCTGGAATTGCGGAAAAATGAGAAGGCCACAGGGGAAAGCTCAGAAAGATAAAAGAAGAAAGTGGGTAGAAGGAAATGGGTATAAATTAGAAAGGAAGCAGGGTAAAGGATAGGCTAAATGCTCGAATATATCATAAGAATTGAAATGGAATTGGGCTTAAAGGTCATTCGGGAGAAGTAATATTTACACGGATTACAAGGGTTTTTATACCCGGTAGCCGTACACTGATCAAATAAGTTTGTATTTAATTTCCGCATATTTAAATTTAATACAAACGCATTGAAATCAAATAGAATTCACCTAAATTTCAATAGAAATCTATTAAAATTAATTTTTAACATGTTTCACTTTAAATTAGATAGAAAATATTGAAAACTGTATGAAAGCCGAAAATGTATATTACAGGCAGAAGGAGGCACCTTCGAACCTATAAAGTATATATATTCTAGATCAGCGTCACCAGCCGAGCCTATTTAGCCATGTCCGTCTGTCCGTCTGTCCGTGTGAGCAAACAGATCTCCGAGACTATAAAAGCTGGAGCTACCATTTTAATCTGTTGCACGCAGATCAAGTTTGTTTTAGAATTTGGCCACGCCCAACAAAATCATAAAAAACATTACAAAAATCTATATTCGTTATATATGGTTCAAAGTAAATAGATATAATAAATAAATAGGCTTGTGCAGACGTTTCCTGAAAATTTGAGTATAATCCAATGATAAACATAGGAGATATTAGCAAAAATGTAAACATTTTAAGACACCGCCCTAAGATGCTGCTGTTGCAGATGTAGCCGACAGGTGCCGCGTTCGAGCCTTGGTGGCGCTCAACACATTGCTTTATTAAAAATTTTTTTTCTTTTTTTGTTTATACCCGGAGAAAAACTAAAAAAGCTCCTAAATAAAAAACAAAAAAATATTTTGGTTTTTGTGTTGGGATTTTAAATTGCATTTTAATGTAAAGCACAAACGTTTGGGTACCGGGTATCTCACAG
>JAEIIF010023397.1:0-16471 GCA_018874455.1 Drosophila trapezifrons | reverse complement strand
AATTTTTCGACCATCGATACTATCGATAGTACCATCGATTTTTTTACCAACCCTACTAAGAAGGGTAAGTAAGGCAAGAAATGTGAAGTTTTGGAAGAGTGTATGAGATTTCAAATATCACTATAAGCCGAGATTATACACTGAAAGCACCGTTTAAAAGTTGTTAGTAAACTTACTTTGATTTTTAATAGATAGCTTATAAAACTTATTGAAAAAGTAAGTTAAGGCTAGCAGGATGCTCTTAGACAGAGAGTAGCCAGGAATTCAATTCAAAATAAATCTTTTTAGTGCAGCTGCGTGTGTGTGTGTGTGGCACAAAGTTGTGCGAGAGAACTCGCACTCAACCTGAATCCAGACAGACACTTTGAGGCAGCGCCATTCACATGACAAACATGTGTGATACGCCACTTGCACCCAGCCAGCAGCCATTTCCATCTGCATTTGCAACAACAGTTTTTCTTTGGCGGCACCTGCCCCATTCCAGGTCCTGTCCCTACCGTGTCCCTTTCTGCGCCCCTCCATCAAAAGCCACACCCCATACACCACACACACAGCCCAGCCGAAACGCTCGTCTGTCAGCGTGGCACACTCATGAAAGTTAAGGACTTGCATAACTTCTGGCATTTATGTGCGCTTTTCACCTGCTTGCCAACGGCTTCACCTACTTTCACTCCGCCTTCCCTCGGCGGCCGCCCGCTTTTCCATGCTTCATTACGCTAATGCCGTGTTTTCAAATTATTTTACATGCCCCCGTCCCCGTCTTCGCCTCCTGGGCTCCTGGTTTCTGGTGAGTGGAATTCTCCCCGCTATTTGTTGCATACTTAATGGGGGGAGGTGCGATGATTAGCATGCAATAAACTAGTTTAGTTGCCGTGACATAGTTGCCGCCCCGGGCATTAGTCATCCAGAGATAATCCATGCTGGGATCAATGTTCCGAATAACCCAAAGCATCGAGGGTGAATTTACTGTAGCATGTAGACAAAAATGCTAAATTAAGATTAGATATATGTATTAAAGTATCTAATTAATTATGTGGAATCCAAGGAGGGGCTCCGAGCTCTGAATGTAATTTATTTATACAATTTAATTAAAACGGGTTCTGTACCATGAACATTTTGTAATAAAACACACAAACGTAATTGAAATTTTGCTATTATTTTGATATAATATTCTCAAGCAAATGGTGCACTTAATTTGTAAAAAATTGCTTATATTACAAACTTACAAAACTCAATAGAGGACTTGAAAAAACTCTATTATGCACATCCATGTCCAAGGCCCTATCTATGCTTTGTCAGCTCGGAGCCCAAGGCCGTGGGCATACAGAAAGCCATCTAATTAAACGCATAATAATTAAGATTGGATATCATCAAATTAATGAATGTCAAAAGCAAGTCTCTGCGGCAAAGGTGATGGCCAAGGTGGGCATATAACGACAGGTTGTTTGCTTTACATAATTATTTCATTAAGTGTTTTGTGTGCGGCTCTGAGGCCGAGAGACGGAGCTGCGTCTCTGCGGAGCTCCCAGTCGCCGGGCTTATTGAGGGACCTTTTCACTTTTCCACTTTGGTAATTCCAGCATTTAACAAGTCGGAAAGCTGCAGACATCCCGCAGCACTCGCCTTGACCTCGGGCGCTGCCAAAACCGGAGGGGAGGATGCCACGAAGCCAAGAAGCCAAGATGCCAGGATGCCAGGATGCCAGTGTGTCGGGATGCGGGGCGATGTGGCGGAGCTCATTAACAAACATTAGTTGCAAATGTTGTGAATTACTTAAGGAATTAATATTCCATGCTTCACACACACACAGCCCCGGGAGAGGAGCGGGCTGGAACTTAATCCCCCCGAGGGCTTCTGGCACTCCACAGCCAAGGCAGCCAAATGAGCGGCAGTCATAAGTCCCGTCTTACCAGCACACACACTTGCTCCTTAAATCCTGCCCGGCTTCTGTGAGCACACTGTGGCGTATACTTAATGCAAACTAATTCATTTCCACATACACACACACACTCGCACACCCAATAGGTTATCATCGGCTTCGTCATTAGAACGATGCTTGTCTGCAGCGCTGGTTAATGATAGTTGACCTCCCCGTAAGCATATTGAATTAATGAAAGCTTTTTGTCCGCTGACCAAGATATATTCTCCTGCTCGTCTCTATCTCCTGGCTGCCTGCCAGTGGGCAAGGCTTCCCATCACTCGCTGGTCTTTATAAATTGACTCGAAGCCATCTAATCATCAGACGCATTGTTGTCCTCCGAGGCTCAAGGGTGTTAAGTGATTAATAATTTAGTGCGATTCCGGGCTATCGATTTGCGGTGAGGTGAATGCGGTTGTGAATGATTGAATGATTTTTGAAATGGCCTTCGTGGGATTCGCACTATTATAGTGGTATTCTTCGAAACTATTCAGCGGGAAGGATACAATTTTGTCCATAAAGCTAGAACTTAGGAGGATTTTTCCTCTCTGACACATGTTTTTTTAGTAATAACACAAATATTATTCATATCCTTCTTAAGGTCTTAACCAATTCTTCTATAATATTCTTAATATACCTTTACTATTAAATATTCAGTGCTACAAAATCTCCTTCACTTTAAGGTCTTTAGAGTCTCCAAGGCTGTCCCAGAAACAATATCCAAGGACAACCACAACTGCCAAAGAATAATTCTCTGGGCCAAGCCACGCCGCAAAAGTCCTGGCCCCAATTTTCTTTGTTTCATTCTGAGCTTACACCTCTTTTTCACCTGGTTCTATCTCTCTTCGTTTTCTCTGTCTTATCGCCTTACTTACTGCCAGTGGAAAATGTTTGAACACAAAAACTTTCAATTTTCCTTCACGCATGCAATGGGTCTTAAGCGGCTTTTCGGGACACTCTAACTCGGGCTCTCTTTGTTGGGTTCTCGTAGAATTGCAATTTTTCCTTTAAAACGAATTGGGCGGAAATGCAGATTTCGCATAAACAAAGCACGCACAACAAATTAAAACAAGTCATAAATGTCTGTGTGTGTGTGTTCCGGGAAACGAAAAGAATTTCTGCCAAACACAAACGGCAAACTCTTTCATCGGCGCGCGGGTGGGGAAAATTGGGAAAAGCGGAGCATTCGGCGCGTGTCCTGAATATTCTATGGCTGTTAATTATGCCGTTGTTGTTCGCCGGCACTCGGGCGATATCTCTGTCTATGAGGCAAACATTTCGAAATTCCAAAGATTTATTTTCGTTCGGTAGGTTGGAGAGGGAAATTAGCAAAAAAGAACTGAGTGAGGGGGAGAGTGAGAGCGAGAGGTGTGGCAGAATATGAAAAATAACTTGCGCCTTTTTATGTGCAAAATATTGAAATATTAGAGGGGGCGGAAGGGCGTCTGGCAGCGACATTGGGAAAGGCAACGGCAAAGGATACCCTTGGCTGGCCGGACCCAAAGGATTCATCAGCGGCAACAGCTGTTGACTGCCGGCTCTGCCGAAAATGTTAGCATTTTGCGATGATGTATCGTCGGCATCATTATAACAGCTGCCAGAATCTACACGCAGAGAAACGAGATTTAAGAATATATTTTTCTTAAGAGGTCCAAGTATAAATAAATCCCACAAGAAAGTTCATAGAGAAAAGTCTCTCATTGAACCCTAATATTTTTACTTTTTCTGTACAATAAATCTAAGCCTTTTTATCGAGTATTTTAATATATATTTTTACCTTTCCCTGCATCAGAAAGTTTATATTATTTAAAGTAAATAAGGCTATATCTCCTTGTGTAGCTCCCTTCCCCCCTTGGTTGGGGCATGAAATTTTGGATGCGTTTTCACCCGAGCCCTGATGGGCCCAGGGCCCCATTTGTGCGTGCCTTGGGTACTTGTTGTTATATTTATCACAGAAATGTACTTTATCTTTGCCGGTGCCCAATGCGCGAGGCGGAGAACCAGAGTGCCGTAGAGCCGGAGAATCGCAGCAGGATCGAGGGGAGACCCGGTAACCCTATACCCTTGGGCCAGGACATTCGTCAACAGCTGCTGCTGCTGCTGGAGGAGTCCGCCCCGGGTCCGCCGGTACTTTTGCCTTTTCCCCATCTGTCGGCGAGCGGATGCTGCGCAGATTTCCATGCAAACTAAATTGTATAAAAACACTCCAAAGTGTATTGTTTTAAGATTAAACTTGCATTATGAACCCGCAGCGGCGGGCGAAAGTTGTGTCGTAAAAAAGCGCCAGGCAGATGTTTGATTTTCACTTTTATATATTTTTTTTATATGAACGAAGCATGTTGCCAGCGTGTATTTTTAATGTTTAAAATCCCTTTTGATGGATGGCAATAAAAAAGTTGCCATATGTGCGGTGGATAGAGCTGTACAAACCAAGTTAACTGGCAGGAAACTCAATGCTTTCGATCGATCACGATGGAGAATTATCCGAATGCTTGGGAGGGGCTTTTCTCTGATTTTCAGAAGCCAAGCGTACATATCAATGCACCTGACCACGTAAATTGCAGGTCGCTGCATATGGAAATGCCGGGCCGACTCCGGGATATTGATTGAAATGCAATATTCTGCGCGCGGTATGACTCGCTAATTTGCATAAGTCCATTACGGGTCGAGATGACGGGCCCTCGGAGGCGCAGGAGGCTGACCAGCCATGATGACCAGCTGCGTATGTTGCCAGCTCTAATTCCAGGCTCTAATTCCGTGCCATTGATGGTGACGTGGAAACATGCCATCATGTTGCCCCATTTGGGCTGCTATTATGTTGGATTCTAAGTTCTGTTAATGAGGAAATGAGTTGCAGTTCGAGTGGAAAATTCAAGCGTATTAAGTTTAACTATAGGAAAGTATTTAAGTAAAGCTATTTCCTCTACAGCCACTCTCTACAACAGCCACTCTCTTGCTAAACCTAAATGGTCTTCCAATGTTTTTCCCTTTTGTTGCTACTCGTCAGTCAAGTTTAAACACAAGCTGACTTGCAAAGTTCATGCTGAAAGTTGATTACTGGCAAATCAGAGAGATATTCTACGTGCAGCAGAACCCTCTGTCCCTTCGTAAATCTCATATAATCGCTGCATTATTTCATAAACTTATTTCAATGCTCGTTGCCATGGCATTTGAATCAGTTGCGTCTCTCTGCCTTCTTATTGTTTAGGGAACACAAGTGCAGCCATATAAACGGGTATGAGAGTACGAGTGCGAGTATATTTAATGCAGGACTTGGCAATATTGTCTTGGCCTTTGCCCGCAGACTCGCTGTTCAAATCCAGTTCCCTTTCCGTTCGCTCGGCTCGGTTGCGAATTGTGTTGCCGTTGCGTTGTTAGCCGACTCTCTGCCGGCAGACATCATTATTTCTGGAGTGGTTGTTGCACCAATAAACTCACTCCTTTGGCCTGGGCCGGAGCCTCTTTTCTCTATCCAATCTCCAGCCAGACCCCGCCAAGACGGCAGCGTCATCGTCTTTGGCATCTTTATCCCTTATGCAAAGGGGCGAAAAAAACAGGGCACAAATCGGGGTAAATAAAAACACACAGCTCCGCTTTCCGGGTCCCTCGTCCTGACGGCAATAAAAAAGATGCTCACAATTTATTGATTTCATATTAGTAGACTCGCGCACACATCATGATCATCGGCTAAAGGTCTCTGCATAAATTTCCCTCAGCCCGAGAGTATGCAGCGAAGCCTCCCGCCTTTTCCCACGCATCTCAGACGCTGACGCACAACTTTTTTCCTGTTCTTCTAGCTTTTTTCCCATTTTGGCCAATGCCTTGATTTCCATTTGTCTACAACGCACCGCCGCCCGAATGTGGGTCAGCCTCTTCCCCGCCACTTGGCGTCGGGCTGCCTCGCTAATTTGGACACAGAATTTTTGGGGCCAAGAACTTGCTAATTGAATCAAATTGTTTCCTAATTGTTGGCGAGTTTCGATTTCTTTAAACAGAATTTTTAACAATTCGAATGCAGAAGAGAGGTGGGAAAACTTTCCACTTCCTTGGCTTTCAAGTACACAAAATGTAAAACAATATTCAATACGCCGTAAGCTAATAGACTGCATAATGGAATTATGTGCCAAGCGAGTTTGAGGAGGGAAAAATGTTTAATCGATAAATTATGAACATGATTTAAAAAGGAATTATTAAACAGATGGAAAATAATATAGAAAAAATATACAAAAAGCCAGTAATTATGTATCATACGTACACACTTAAACTAGAATTATATTTCCAATTATATTAGATTCTACAAGTTTTTACTATGGAATACAGCTGAACAATAGAATCATTGATGGGAAAATAGGGGTTATTGAATTTATATATATTTTTCAGCCCCCTCACACCCACTTTTCTGGGATCATAATCCCTTGAACTGCAATTGTTGGTTCCCTTCAAACTGTGTGATTACAGGAAGCATCGCTATGGGGAATTATCGGATAATACCACAACACGAGCACACAAACCCAGCGACTGCCAGTGCCACTTCCAATGCCACTGGCTCCCTGGTCCGCAAACAATTCATCATTTATGCCAAATATTGTGTGTTGCCTGTACAAATTATAAACCGAACTACTGAATGCCGATTTTGATAAGCTGATTTATGCTCCATGTTTAGTCTGCGGCCGCCCCGCCCCTCAACCCTTCGGTTGACAGGAAAATCATTAGGCTAATGTGATTGAGTGGAGCGAGTGTAAACACAAATATTGGAAATGGCAAACAAAAACGAGCTGAGCACATAAATTAAGCGGGAAATCGGTAATCCCCTGAAATGGCCCGATATGCAAAGTCAGTCCGCACGGCGATAACAAATGCGGAGCAATTATGGCCGCATTAAGCATATGGCCAAGTGGTCATCCGTATGGATGCGAGTGTGGAGTGCATAGTGGTGCCCAGGATTTGCATAAATCCCACAGCATTCACTCGCATTCAATAAGCAAGCACTCCATGCAAGGAACAGGGGCACTTGACTCGGCTTTAAGACCACTTAATAATCCACTTGGACGGGTTAAGGGACGGCCCGCCCCCATTCCTGATTGCCCGCACTGTTGGCATTGATTTACGGGTGGACTAACCCCTAATACCCAATCCCAATCCCAGCTCCAGTCCCAATCCCAATCCCAAACCCAATCCCAATCCCGGTGCCCATCGGGTATGCAAATCGAGTACAACTAAATGTAAACACATACAAATGCAGTTCGAGATGGCAACCTTCGGTGGCTGTTCCAATTCTATTCTATTTCTCCGATTTGATTTCGCAAGGGTTCTAATGCCTCTCCGCTACCTGGGAGGGGCTGATTGGGTATTGGGCGGAGCCTTCGGTGGACTTTGCCCGACTGGATGTCTGGCAGACATCCTTGGCAAACTTTTGCCTCGACGGCTTAACTTTTTTGCACGTGTAGTTGGCCAGCCGGAGCTGATGTAACCCAGTCCCATCTACTCGGAGTTCAATTTAGAGAGAAAAAACCTCTTTGTTTCTCAGGCAATCCCTTAAAATGTTTTTTCAGCCCAGAGAACTTTCCTAATATACCAGTGACTTCGAGATTGGGCCAAGCGAAGGGCAGTTGAGGCCTCCGTGTAAGCTAAGTTGCCTGCTGCTTAACTCTCAGTCTAAATTAAATACCATTATATTAGCCGAAGGTTGATAAAAGTTACCTGGACATTGCTTAGTCATTGCTTAGTCATGCCGCAGATGAGCTGTCCTAGTCAAGGTCCGGGGAGAAGTGATCGACTGCTGGCGACATGCAAATGAGATGGAAAACCTTGAAGCAGACAGATCAGGCAGGTAGATCAGCCAGGTATAGCCACACCCACCGTTTACACCCTATTTGCAGGAAACAGACAGCAGACAACAGACAACAATGGGCCATAAACGCATTAACAGTAAAGGTAAACAAGGCGGCGACTGAGTATCTGGCGGAAGATCGCCATCCATCACACCTGCGCACTGGCCAGAAGCAACCTGTTCGAAGTCGAACCGCGTTCGAGAGCCATCTGCGCAGGCGCCGCGACACGCAAGCGATCGGAGCTGGCAACTTGGCTTTATTCTAGTCAAATCTATATAGATTTTTTGTTTATATTAATATAGTTTAGGTAAATATTTTCCTTACAAACTTAGGATTTAATATATAATAGAATGTGTTTAAGAAATATATATTAAGTAAGTTTCCCTTAAATTTCTTCATCGTCGGAGACACCATTTGTAATTAATTTAAATTTAATATATTGAGAATGCCCCAGAAATCTCCAGTCTTCCTTTAAGTTTATATGTACTTAAACCTAAATTCTCATTTTAAAAACCTCTCCTAGCGAATAGTTGGTAATGGCTGGCAACTTCTTCCGATGGCTATACTATCACCGCCTGTCCAACGTGTTCGCTGTCGAACCCCTGGTCGATGTCTTCGCGGCTGCAGTTCTTCGGTTCGCTTCCAGGCAGATCGCGAAGTGGCCAAAATGGGTCAGGCTATAAAAGCCCGGGTTCAAGGCGATTGCCGTTTCAGACAACGCCAGCAGCAGTCGCAGCAACAGCGCAGTAGCCACCTTGAAAGCAGCCAAGAGCCACCAAGTGCCAAGTGAAATCCGAAGCCTCTCGAAACGAAAGTGCCCATCGATCGAGCGTCGAGAAAAGAGAGAGCAATTTTCCTGTGTAATTTTTGGGTGAATTTCTAAGTGAATTGTGTGCTTGACAATCGCGTGCTAAAAAATTTGCAATTTTTCTAGTGCGACGAGCCAAACCAACTCGGCCGAAACTGTAATTAAAGTTTAGTTTAATTGCATCGAACCCATCGAACAGAAAGACTGCGGATAAATAGACAGGTGAGTGAAATTTGTTCATTGGCAAATGTCCAAGTTAGATTAAAAGGGCTTAAAACGGGATTTAAGTTGCTTTACATTTTAGGGTATTAAATATATTTGAGAGGAAGGAAAAAAGCTGCGATTGTCTTGCGAAATTCGAAGATGATTCAGTTGAGGCAAAACCTAAGAGTAAAAGAAGAGAGGTATTTCTATGATTAATCATGTTTCACTTAAAGATTTATTGATAGCAGATTTTTCCTTTACTTACCAAAGATTATAAAATATATATTAAGCTTAAATAAACACATTTTGAATAGTTAAAGTAACTAAACAAGTAACTACGACTTAGCTGCAGTTTGCCTTACATTTTCCCTGCAACTGGGAACGTCAGGAAAGTGCACAATCACTTCCTGCCAAAGCCTTAAATCCAGCCGTTACTGGTAATCCGCAACGCAAATATGGCCATGCACTCGACTAGAACCCAGCAGTAGAAAGTTATTGACAATTGATCGACGACTGCCACTATTCGGCCTCGAGTCGTGCCGTGCGTTTTGTTTGTCCAACAAATTGGGGCTATATGGCCAGAGCCAAATATTTGGGTCAGGCCAAAAGAAATAACAGAACTCGGGGCATAAATCCAGCAGCAGAGCGACGGCGGCGCAGAGGGGGAATTTTCTGTTAAACGAGTTAACAACTTTGCATGAAAGAGCAAACAGAAACCCATCGACTGGACGTGGAGCGTGGAACATGTCAAAGCACCTGGGAAAAGTGCCGGGGCTGAGGTGTGGCGGGCACACACGCACACACCTGGAAATGTGCATTCATCCGACTTGGTTCTTTCGAAGCCAGCCGGCGATGATGGCCGCCCACTGACCCAAATGGGCGCCCGTTGACTGTCAGTCCAAAGAAATACGTTTTCGAGTGCCCCTCGTCCACGAAACCACCTCCAGTCCAGCCTGGCTTCCATTGAAGTGGAGGAGGCCTTGCGGCCGTTTTGTCTGTGGCCTTGATTCGATGTGGGTCTTCGCCTCTGCCTTGGCTGCTGTGCTGCCTGTTGGCCTGGCCAATTAACGCCTGCCTTTTGGCCAATTCCCATATAGAATTTATTTATTTAATTGCCTGCCAAAGGTCACGATTGTCTGCCATTTGTTTACCTATTTGCCTGGGCTCTTCTATGTGGCTTTCATTCACTGGTTGTCTTTGCTTTTGGCATTTTTGCGGTGGCCGTTGTCTCCGTTGTTGCTGTTGTTGCTGTTGCTGGCTGTCAAGTCGAGCGAGGTGAAAGTTTTTCTTTGAAGCTGTTAAGTCGTGTTTAATACATTTTATGTTTGGGCTGAGGCCGAGCCAAAAATGAATTTGTTTTCTCAATTGCCGACGCCGGCGGCGGGAGAATGTGCAATGCTTTCTGTTGTTATTGTTGTTCCAGCCACCACTCGTGGCTTAGACAAAGCGAATCCGGGCAATGACAGTTGCAATTTGGCCATCAAGAGCAGCTGTCTAATAACCATAATGGCAGCGGCAATTGCAAGTGCAATTTGTTCTGCTTTCGTGCGGTTATCACTGCATTTCGGGGTCAGTAAAAGTTTCGAGTGCGCGCTGTTTTCACCGCCCAAGTGGATCGCCGACCTGTCCTGGGATTGCGTCACGCTGTTACCGAACAATCGATAAAGTCCCCGCTACCCGACTTGCTGGCTCTGATTAAGATGCAGCTCAGCCGGCGCGGCGGCCGACCGTTAGGTAGCGGCTCTCCCAGGGGGTTCGCTGACCAGCGGCGCAAACGAAAGACTTAGGGCACAAACTCGCTAGAAAGCCGCCGGGCATTCCAATTGGGGTTAAGCACTCGGCAAGTACCGCGCTTTAGCATTTAATTAAATTTTAACTTTTCTTGGTCAATAAACCTTGGCTCCGCGCGATTCTGGCCAAAAAGAAAGTGAAACGTGAATATTTTCGAGGCTGCCAGAGTTTCTCTGCGGTCCCAGCCGGAAACCAGCCCGTGACAGTCCAGAAACCCGGCTAAAGCGAGCCCGCAGAATGACTCAGGGCCCCTCTCGATTCCAATCCAATCCGATCCCAGCCGCGACGATCCAATCCCAGCCACTCCACTCCCAGAAACAGAAGACAGCCAAGAGATGGCTGGCTGGCTGGCTGGCTGGCTCATTTACCGCAAATCACGAACGTTTTACCGCTTTCTCATCTTTGACTTTGACCAGGGAGCCGGTGGAGCGTGCTGCGGCACGAGACCGCAAACGAAACTGAAAATAAATACATAAATATATATCTGCGGAGTGCGGAGGAGAGTATGCCATAAATTACAATGATATTTTCTCAAAGAACTTGGTTAATGTTACACCCCCGCCCTCGGACTTTACTATTTCTCCCTCGCCGTCCGTTTGCGGTTTCCACACTTTCTAATTTGCGACTTTTGACCAGCGGCAAGCAGGTGTAATTGCTTCGCTCTTTATTTCTCTATTGAAATACTTATGCCTCGATTTTAATTGCCGTTTTAAGGCAGGCCATGAAAGTAAGAGTTGCGTGCGGGGCTTCCAATTAGAGTTGCGTGTTTCTCTCGTCGAAAGATGCGCTTTTCGACGGAGCCAGCAAGGCGGAGAACTAGTGGGCATGCCAGGCCAAATTATGTCATCATTGGCGATCACGAAAAGTGTCTGTGACTAATTTGGCCATCACAGTTTCCCCCGAGCTGGCTTCATTGGATGCAATCAATAGAAATTTCTCTGCCACACATTCCGGCTATTAATTACCATTATCTCAGGCAGTCTAATCGCCGGATCACGCCTTGAGAGAGCGCCTGCTCCGGCGGCTTTCTAAATTTACATGGCAGCCATAATTTCCACGGAACTGGGTCGAGTTGTGTCACAAAACCATCGGGCAGGAGTCCGTGCCCGTGCTTGTGAGATATGGCTGCCCGATTAATGACCCGACAATTTACATTTCTCCCTCTCTCTCTCTTCTCCAAGTCTCTGTGGCTCCTCTGACTGAATGACCCATTCTGGGAGCCCGTTCTGTGGCCGGCAATTAAATGGAAATCAATGCAATCTCTGCCGTCCATTGGCATTCCTTAGCCTCGTTGGCTTTATTAATTGTAACGGGAACCTGCTGCATGACATCTGAGCGAAAGAACCGCTAGTTAGAGCCGCTGAAACTGGTTCTGGTGTTCTGGCCAGCATCCGAACATGATATCTTACACTGGGGAACACAGATAGAGATGAGCCTCTCCCGTTGCCAGTCCCATTCTAATTCGCTTCGATGGAGCGGCCCATTGTGAGCGGTTCCCGATGCCAATACGAGTATTCGTAATATCGCTAATCCAGCCGAGCTGCGATGATGCCTAATTGCCGGCACTTGCCACCTAGCCTTGCCCCACCTGTGGCGGCTTTCTACCTACGTTGCCCAACCTGCCACTCGGTTAATTTCCCTGCCTCGAATGCCATCTTCAGTGCGCGGCCCGGGGACTTCAGGTGCTGGGGAACAGGTTCGCTTTGACCGACACCTTAATTGGGAGCAGTTATACTAGTTTCTGGATGTTTCGGAAGCGACTGGCGACGCTTCGGCTTTAATTACGCGCCGCTACAACTTTCTTATCTGGTTTCCATGGAAATTGTAACATATTCAATGGGAAAATTTTGGACTATGATTCGGGAAACCTCGCTGGGTGACAGTTAGGAAGTACTTGAGAGCTAGCAAAGATTGTAATTCAAGTTTGTTATTCAAAAGATATTAGCCTGGAAAGGTAATTGAAAATCTTGCAAAAAGAACAACAGGGAAAGGCCAGAGAAAAGCAGAAAATAGAGAATCAGATTCTCATAAAACCAAGAAATATTCTTGCAAATTACTCGGAAATAATTAATAAATACTCCAGGCTCTTACTCTCTTAAAAATATGTTACCAATGGCTCTTTAAAGCCGCTTTAACTTTAATTAAAATATTCCATTTCCTTAATACTCATTTAATAATATAAACTGTGAGCAAACACGTATCTCAGCCACACATTGCTGAACTCTGAGTGGAGTTTCTGGGCTTCAGACTCGAAATAGTGCCTCTAATGAGATGTATAATGGCCATTGAAATCGGGCCAAGCGTGTGCCACCCAAATGGGCCACAGCTGATTCCCATTCCAGAGCAGTGCCGTGCCCTGGCCCCACTCACAGTTGGGCAATGTGAAAGTGTTGTTATGCGGACGGCTTCGGGAGTCCCCGGCTGAATGTCAAGCAGCTCCTAACGCCACATCTTGTCCGATTTCAGTCGCCATGTGGAACCAACGGAAAGTGCACGCCTGCCTGCTGCTGTCCATCGTGGCCAGCAACTGCCTGCTGATGACCTTCGCCTTCCCGCAGCAGGAGGTCTACCAGCGGCAGCACCAGGTGACCCAGTCACCTGTCCAACGGGAGGAGAGCCTGGCCGCCCAAGGGCGCAAGTTCGCCGTGAAGCCCAACGCCTCCAAGAAGGTGGCCTTGGACGATATCGAGGATGACCTGGAGAGTAACCAGATCCAGGAGACGGTGGGTGGGCCCGGCGGCTTCACCTGGTCCAACATGCTGTCCACGGTGATGACCATGTTCTTCAACGGAGCCATCAACCAGGCGCCCACCAAGTCCGACGACGTGGACAACTCGATCGGCTTGGGCGGCAGTCCCTGGGCCAATGTCATCTCCATGGGTGAGTGTCTCTATGTGAGGATTAAAAGTGAAGGAAAATCAGGAAATATACCTTCTTACTAATGTTCCCATAACACAAATCCGCTTCTGTATCTCCCCCTTAGGCCTTCGCATCATCAACACCTTGCTGGGCGGCGGAGCCCCCAGCGATGGCATCGATAAGGTCGACAACGGCGGATCTCCCATGCAGGTAATCGATCGATCCATTAGCCCCTAACAGGTGTACACTCACTGATTGCTTTTGTGCCACTTTTGTTTTGCTTTGTCGTAATTTGCTGTTCGATCGTTACCGTTTTCGTTTCGTTTGTTTTATATCCTACATCTTATATATCTTTTACTGATACTGATACTGATTCCGATACTGATACTGATTCTGATTCTGGTGCCTGGCTCTTCTTATTCTCTCGATTATGTTTGCTTCCCGCCTACCTCCTCTACCTCTACCTCGCTAATAATCGCACAGGGCATATTGGTGGCTGTGATGTCTGCCGTTTTAGGCTCCAGAGACCCCGATCAAGTCAACTCGATGGCCAAGCAAGCTGGCGAGGTAAAACATCTTTATTGCTTTCAAGAAAACACAAAAGAACCACACCGAGCAACATGATTAGGGGCTTTTAGCTAGAGTGTACTTTAATTTTGAAAGAAATTAAATATATTTCCAACTTTCATAGCTTGAGACTCTCTCCCAATTTTATTTAATTGACATTAATGCGTATTAACCATTTAAAAAAATTGTAGATCAGCTACCGAAAAATATCCTGCAGCTAACCAAAGTTTACTTAACAAATATTCATTAGTTCGATATTTTTTAGAGTATTTAAGAAAGAGCAAATATACAGATATTATCGTATGAGTAATTTACAAAATTGCAGTTAGATATATTAAATTATTAAAAATTAATGAAAGAGAACCGATTGCTACTTTGTGGTTAGTCCCTGTCGGGGCTTAGGTTTAATTTAAATTAATTTAAATTGTTCTTTTAAGAAACCTCCTGCCACCCAATGTACTCTAGGATCTGCTTGACATATTTAAGAACGCTTAATAACTTACGACCATTAGCTTTTAAAAACATCGATTTTACTAATTGTAACGACCTTAAACGGAGGTTTGGAAGTATCTTAAAGCTGGACTAGGTATTTTCTTATGTAACTCGATATAATTTCTGGCTATGCCCAAATCTTGTTGCCCAGTGCTGAGAGTGTAAATTGTTCGAATGCACACACACCACAAACACATACACACTCATACACACACACACACACACACCTCTGTATTGGCACAAGCAAATGCAAGACTAATTGACTAATGCTTCCTCTACCTCCGCACACCACACACACCTCACACACTCCACACACGCCACTGAACATCGCTACCCCTTCCGCATCCACAGTTCATACAGATCGTGATGAACCTGCTGGACGCCCTGAAGACCTCCTTCTCGCACCGCTCCCTGGCGGCACGCTCCCTGGGCAAGCGGGACTCGGTGAGCGACGCCGTCGTGGCCGGCATCTCTCTGATGAAGGGCTATGTGCGCACCTACCGCAGCTCGGAGGAGGACCAGAACCAGGACAAGTGCACGCAGCGGTACATGTGCGACGCCAACACGGAGTGCGTCCGCGAGATCGGCGGCAGCAGCATCTTCTGCCAGCTGGGATCGTAAGTCTGAAATTAGGAAACTGAAGAAGCTATTTAAATACCAAAAAGGCTTATTGTAAGCTTTCATGCTGCCCACGCAGCAGCTGTAGATGCAGGCGGCCTTTCATGCTGCCCACGCAGCAGCTGCAGCGTTGACAGTCAGCTTTCGATCAGTAATCCTGTAGTCCTTGTCCTAATCTATAGTAATAACTATCTATCTCCTCACCCCCTTAGGTATGCCACGAGCTACGTGCTCGGCCGCAGCAGTGGCAGCAGCTTCGAGGAACTGTACGACGCAGGACGCAGGGGCCGCTCGGGCTTCGACTGTCGCCAGCTGTATCTGGAGTGCAACGAGGTCTAGGTCTTGTCCTCCGGCCTCCTGGCCACCCAGCGTTCACCCGCTGGTCTCTCTAAACTAATTTAAATTAATTTATGACTTCCACCTAGACGTTAGCTATTTATATTATTTATTTAAAAACTCTGTATTTATGTACGCCGGCGAATGTGAGTTGCTTCTCTTAAGTTGACAATAAAAAAAACACGAACAACTTTAATATAAAATGCATTAAATGTCAAAGGAGTTTCTTTAATTAGAAAGAAATGGAAAATATAGAGATTTAATGAATTTTTTAGGAAACCAAAATTTAATCTGAACACGAATAATTAATAATTGGAGCATTTTAATAAGCCTAAACTCCATAATTGCAACAGAAAACTATTATTTAACCGAAAAAACATCAAAAACTCAATTCAAAAAGTAACTGCTCTTAGATACAAGCAAAAGGTAACTGCTATGAAATTTTGACACTGCTTGCACTATGTTCAAAAGCTCGTTGCGCCCTGCTTCCTAGGTAACCAGCAAACCCAAAGCTATCTGCTAAGGAACTCAGTTTGCTTATACAGTCGTCCCTTTCTCTCGTTTGTGGGAACAGTGCGCAGTTTCCTGTGTGAACAGTGTGTTCTCACAAATGTGAGAGCAGTCTAAAAGATTTTTCTGTGGAAAAAAAGTCGTTTGTAAATAAATTAAATACATAAAAAATATTAATTTTAATTTAGGAAATAAACATTAGTTGTGGGAAAAATTGTATTTTAAATATACAAATTAAAAAACATTTATTTATGGATGACATTGAGGCTGATCGCACTTTTCAGAACCATTTTTGATTAATTGTTGGAAAGTGGTTACATTTTTAGAGATGGTAAGAAGTAAGATTGAACAAGTAGGTAGGTATCGCTACTTATTTTTTGTGCCACAAGAGGAACTTGTAGAGGAACTTGTAGTAAATTCTCAATAAGTAAGATTAATGGTCAAATTTTCGGATAATATATCCTAAACTTCGACTAGAAGAAAGGAAAATATATAAAAATATTGACCAGAATGGGATGAATGGATTATTGGAATTTA
>JAEIIF010023345.1:0-33251 GCA_018874455.1 Drosophila trapezifrons | reverse complement strand
ACTTCCTTTCGGTGAAGTATGGACCAGATCAATTATACACAGAAGATCGGACACTCTCCCATGAAGCGCAATTTCTGACTGCTCCATGATCAGCGTACGACCGAACAGAGGAGCAACCTGAACCTCCGGCTTACAGGCCAAGGCGTCCCAAAGCTCCAGTTCTCCGCCATCTCCTTCCCGCCACCCTTCGTTGAGATAGGTAATCACCACCAGCGCATTCCGCAGCTTCGTGTCCGGATGCTTCTGAAAATCGACGTGAATTTCGAAATGTCCGTCATGGCGGGCTTCATGAAGGCCGCCACCATATAACGTCAGGTCCGGCTGAAGGGCGGAAAGACCAGTCAGCGATTCCAGAAAAGAGACAAAGGCGGTGGAATGGAGAGTCTCGAAATACGCCAGAAGCGCAGGCGGCATATCTTCAAGGCTGTTCAGAATTCTCTTGCTCTGCAGACGCGTATAATGAGGTTTCCACGCTTCGTGCCGGATGTCCGGACTTTCCTTCAGGATGTCTGACAGATGGACCGGATCAAACAGGCGCTCCATCACGAGATGAGGGTAAGGCCGGGCTGACCGAAACTGTTTCGCAAGTTCAGCCACTGAATCCGGATCAGGGGGTGTCCACAGCCCGTCCCTGATCTTGCCATACTCTGCTGCGGATAGAATTGTATTCATCTGCGTCCGCCTCTCGGCCTCATCGTTTTCTGCGCGGGCTTTCCTTCAGAGACGAATGTCCGACCCTGGCCCGCATCACCACGAACATTTTTTAGACGGCAGATGTTAAGAGAGAACGTAAAAGCTCCCATTCGGTTGCCTTTAAAAATCAGGATGGACGTCGGATCGTCATCCATGCACGATCATACCATGACCCAAAGCTTCACATCCCTGTCCTTTCCCCGTCCCACTGAAGCCAGTCTCGCAGATGGCTTCGGCGCAGTCGCTGATCTGCTCGATAGAAATGACCTTGAAGGCGCTCTGTCACGCTTTGATCGCGAACGCCGCAGCTTTGAAAGCTGGGCAGCGCTTGTCTATCTGCGTTTTGCTCAGGACACGACAAGCGAAAACGCAAAGCAGGATCGCGATTACGCGGATCGCCTGACTCCCAAGGCCACAG
This sequence comes from Drosophila trapezifrons, assembly GCA_018874455.1. Lineage (NCBI taxonomy): Eukaryota > Metazoa > Arthropoda > Insecta > Diptera > Drosophilidae > Drosophila > Drosophila trapezifrons. The sequence goes on along the minus strand of JAEIIF010023345.1, from coordinate 32,140 downwards.
CTCACGAAGTCACCCTGAAAAAGCGCTTTCTCTCCGAGCAGTTTTATGACGCGACAAGCGCCGCTGTCGGTCCACATGTCACAGCTCTCTGGAAAAGCGATGTCACGACATTCGACCCACGGATAGAGAATGCTCTCGAAGAAGAAGCTCGTCTGACGAGCGAATACACCGCCCTGCTCGCCTCGGCCCGAATCGAAATCGAAGGTCACACGGTCAACCTGTCCGGCCTTACGCCATGGATGGAGCATCCTGACCGCGCCATACGCCACGCTGCCGAGCAGGCCAGATGGGCGTTCTTTGCCGAACATGGAAAGACGCTCGACACTCTCTTCGCGCGACTGGTCGAACTGCGTACGGACATGGCCCGCACGCTCGGGTTCGAGACCTATACGCCGCTTGGCTACCGTCGCCTGCGCCGCGTCGATTACAATCCCGAAGAAGTGGCGCGCTTCCGTGAGGAAGTCGTCACGCACGTCACACCGCTGGTCGCCTCCCTCCTCGAACAGCGGCGCGAAGAGATGGGCTGGCCCACTCTGCATTACTGGGATGAGAGCTTTGTCGACCCCCGAGGCAACCCGAAGCCCGCCGGGGATTATGACCTGCTCATCGAGCGCGCCCAGACGATGTTCGACCGCATGTCAGGAGATCTCGGACCATTCTTCAAAAGCATGGTTTCAGGCGGCTATGTCGATCTCAAGAATCGGGACGGAAAGGCAGGCGGAGGCTTCTGCACCGCCTTTCCTGACGTCGGCATGCCGTTCATCTTCGCCAATTTCAACGGCACACATGGCGACATCAACGTCTTCACCCATGAGATGGGACACGCCTATCAGAACTGGCGCAGCCGCGACCTGCCGACCATCGATGAGCTGTGGCCAACCATGGAGGCGGCGGAAATCGACTCCATGGGGCTGGAGTTCCTGACATGGCCGCATATGGAACTGATGGTTGAAGATGGCGCTGCCGACCGTTTCCGTCGGATGCATCTGATCGGCTCATTGAGCTTCCTGCCCTATGGCGTGTGCGTCGATCACTTCCAGCATGAAGTGTACGCCAAACCGACCATGACAGCGCAGGAGCGCCACGAAACCTGGCGGCGTCTTGAGCGCCATTATATGCCGTGGCGTGACTATGGCGACCTGTCCTATCCGGCGCACGGCGGACGCTGGCAGGCGCAGGGCCATATTTACCGCAATCCGTTCTATTACATCGATTATACGCTTGCGCTCTGCTGCGCGATGCAGTTGTGGCTTCAGTCCCGACGCGACGAACCGGCGGCGATGAAAGCCTATGAAGGGCTGTGCGCACAGGGAGGGTCAGCCCCATTCACCGGACTGATCGTCAAGGCGGGCCTTGTTTCACCATTCGTTTCCGGCGTGCTGGCTGACGTTGTTAAGGAAGCGGCTGATTTTCTGGAAAATGGTCCCCGTTAAGGGATACGCTACCAATCAACCATACCTGCGTCAGAGCAAAGGCATCGTTCGCTTCTGACGCAGGAAAGCGCAGATCTCAGCCTGTGTCTTTTTCAAGCTTGTCCAGTTTGACGGTCAGATGTCCCACCTTGGGATGATCGATCTCAGTCCGTACCGGCACCGGTCCATACCCGTCCACATTGATGAACCACACTGTCCCGCCATGGGGTTCGCGCAAGGCTTTCGCCTGATGCCCTTTGATGAATCCTGCGGTCTGATATCCGGAAAATTCGCAACGCATCGCAGGAACCTCCCGATCCTGAAAGACGTCCGGTTTCATGTCCTGCCCCGTCGTTTTCAGCGTGAAATGTGACACCCTGATTCCGTCGAACACGTCATAGACGCCATCACAATGGCCTGTCTTGCGGACCGTCAGAATGACCTTCGCCATGGTGCTCAGGATATCCATTCCATGCTGCCGCAACTCATCCGGCACCGGCTCACGGTCTGTCTCCTTCGGCTCCTGCAAGGTGACGACAGGCTGGCCCTGCTGATAATCCAGCACAACATGACGCTGAGCCGACCGGCTCAATCCCTGACTGTCATAGCGTGTCGGCATCACAACATTGTCCCGGATGGTTCCGGTCGCCACGGACTGGATACGCAATCTGGTGAAGATACTGAGCAGCCCCTCCGCCCGCGCCTGCATCGCGACGTTGTAGCGCGTCTGCTCAAGCAGAAAACTCGTCTCCAGCTTCATCACCGGCAGCCAGTGCGTGTAAATCGTGTATTTGATGTGGATGGCGGTGTTGGCGGGAGGAGAGCTGAACTGCGGCACCCCCTGCGCCGAGGCGGCACCACCTGTCAGAAAAAACAGACAGCACGCGGGCAGCAACAGCAGTCGCCTCGCCGCCATCCTGTTTCGCAGGCAAAGACTGCCGGTTCGGGGATGATTGTCGCTCAAGCTGCTCACCGAATGCTGTGATGGAAAACTCTCCTTTACATAGAACCAGAGTCTTTCACTCGCCAAGTGCGCCCCAGCGTCCACGATATCCCAGCCGCCCTGACAGGGTCTGGGCAATCGAAACCACAAGCCGTCCCATCGCCTCTGCCTGTTTCAGAGTGTCTTTCGGCTTTGGCTGACTGATTCCCAGTCCCGCTACGACGTGCCCGGCAAGATCGTGAACGGGCGCGGCAAAGCACCAGACCCCGACCTGCACCTGCTCGTCGTCAACCGCATATCCCCGACGCCGTACACTGGCGATCTCGTCCATCACGGCGACAGGGGCAGAAGCGCCCGTCGTGGTGGGTGGGGTCGGCCACGAGGACATCGGGTAAAGCGTGAGCCACTTTCTGAGTCCGGTTCCCTCCATGGCCCCAAGCTGGGCCATGCCTGTCGCGGTATACATGGCGGGCAGACGAAGCCCGACATTGTAGTGGATTCCAAAGCCCTTCTCGTTTGCCCGGCTGGCGACATACACGACATCCTCGCCTTCAAGCGTGCTAAGACTAACGGTATAGGCACCCAGTTCCGGCCTTTCTCCAATCAGTTGATGAAACGCATTCAGGAGATCCTGTCTGGGGCTGACCTGCACTGCCCAGTCAAGCAATCTGGAACCAAGCCTGAAGCCTCCTCCTCCTGTCCCCCCCGTCGTCTCCAGAAGCCCCAGTTCCGCCATCACCGTCACCAGACCATGTGCCGAACTGCGAGGAAGATCGAGCAAACGGGCAATTGTAGCGGCGTTGGGGGGCGTATCCTGCGAACTGACTAGGTCCAGAATTTTCACTGCACGCCGAAGAGCCGGAACCGACTCACTATCTTTCATCATTACCACCCATGAGTGTCCTTGACGTCGCTCCCAAGAATCGGATATATCCGAGATACGGGATCGTGTTCAATATAATGAACAATAAAAAGCTGAACACGGTCTCGTCTGATAGAGTCTAGCAGGCACGTGAAAAACCCTTCTGTGCATACAGTGCCGCCTTACCAGACGACCAAAAAATTCCCGTGTGATGGAAGCGGCTCGCCATCCTGCTCCTTGCACGGATCGAAAAATCCGGTTTCGCAATAAGCCTATCTCAATACATTTCGAGCAACGCTGTTCCATTGTTTCTTGGAAGCAGAGGTTGTTTTGAAAATATTAAAAAAGTTTTGGGAATGGCTCTCCTGCAGAGAAGAGATCAAAGCTATTCAGGATGGGAAAGATCCCGAAGATGTCTTGGTCAGCAGAACCTCTCCGCGCTGAAAAACCTTCTCGCTCTTCAGTATAGTCGCCTCAGCACAGAGGAGCGCCTCCTCTCATCGAAGAGATCCTCCCCTGCGCCGGAAACCATATAGCGGCTCCGTCCTATCCGATTTCAATCCCGATCTGTTTGACGTCATGGAACGCCAGATCCGGGTTCATCTCCTCGGTACGGCGCATCATGAAGCTGGAACTGGCCAGGAACACCGGATCGCCATCAAGATCATCCGCCATCGACGAACGGTTTGTCATCATAAACGTATCAAGTTTCGTCCGGTCACCCGTCACCCAGCGAGCCAGTGAGAACGGTGTGGAATCAAATCCGATGGCCACACCATATTCGCCTTTCAGGCGCTCCTGAAGCACATCCAGCTGAAGCGTTCCGACCACACCGACAATAGGCTGCGCACCGTCCTGCGGTCTGAAAAGCTGCACGACTCCTTCTTCCGCCAGTTCGGTCAGCGCCTGCCGTAGTTTTTTGGCCTTCATCGCATCATCAAGCCGAACGCGCCGCAGGATTTCCGGCGCAAAATATGGAACACCAGTAAAGCGGATGGCTTCGCCTTCCGTCAGAGTGTCACCGATGCGTAGAGTGCCATGGTTGGGAATACCCACCACGTCGCCGGCAAACGCTTCCTCGGCAAGCTGACGATCACGGGCGAAGAAGAACTGCGGCGTGTGCAGCACGAAACTCTTGCCCGTCCGCGTATTCAGCAGCCGCATCCCGCGGGTCAATTTTCCTGAACAGACACGGGCGAAGGCAATGCGATCCCGGTGATTGGGGTCCATGTTCGCCTGAATTTTGAATACGAGCGCCGTCATCTGCGCCTCGTGCGCCGTAACCGTCCGGCTTTCAGTGTTCTGGGCACGCGGCGCAGGTCCGAAGGCGACCAGCGCATCCAGCAGATCCGTAACGCCAATCTCTTTCATGGCGCTACCGAAAAATACCGGCGTGAGATGGCCTTCATCGAACGACTCACGGTCAAATTCGGGCAGAGCCGCTTCAACAAGCTCCAGCTCTTCCCTCACCTGCACCATGCGCGGATCACTCTCCTCGATCGGCACCGTCGTATGGACCTCGCCATTCCGGATGTCATACGTGCCGATAAAGGTCGCAGCCCGACCGATCGGCCATGTCAGCGGGGTCGTGTCCAGCGCCAGTGAAGAAGAAATCTCGTCCAGTATCTCGAACGGATCCCTCGACTCACGGTCCATCTTGTTGATGAACGTAACGATAGGAATGTCGCGGAGACGGCAGATCTCGAACAGCTTCCGTGTCCGGTCCTCAATACCCTTGGCGGCGTCAATCACCATCACGGCGGAATCAACAGCCGTCAGCGTCCGGTAGGTATCTTCCGAGAAGTCTTCATGACCCGGCGTATCCAGCAGGTTGAAGACGCAGCCGCCATATTCAAAGGTCATCACGGACGTGACGACAGAAATGCCACGATCACGCTCAATGCCCATCCAGTCGGAACGTGTCCGACGTCGCTCCCCTTTCGCCCTGACATTTCCCGCCAGCTGAATGGCGCCACCTGCCCGCAGAATACGTTCTGTCAGCGTCGTCTTACCGGCGTCAGGATGGGAAATAATGGCAAAGGTACGTCGCCGACTGATGGCTCCGGCAAGAGAAGACTGGATTGCGGGGCCGTCATTAATGTCTGTCATGGCGAAAGAGGCTCTGAACTGGGGAAGAAAAAACAGGAACGCCGGACAGAGAGTGTCTCCGCCCGGCGTCTGAAAAAGCACCTGGCCCGCAAGAGCCAGAGCGTCCTGAAATCAGCGAGAGTAGAACTCGACCACCAGGTTCGGTTCCATCTGCACCGGATATGGCACATCGGACAGCTTCGGAGCGCGCAGGAACGAGCCCTTCATCTGGCGGTGGTCCACTTCCATGTATTCCGGAACATCGCGCTCGCCGCTCTGCGAGGCGTCCAGAACAGCAGCAAGCTGCTTGGACTTTTCGCGAACTTCGATCACGTCACCTTCGCGAACGAGGTAGGACGGGATGTTCACTTTCTTGCCGTTAACCAGCACATGACCGTGGTTCACGAACTGACGGGCAGCAAACGGGGTTACTGCGAACTTCAGGCGGTAAACAACGGCGTCCAGACGACGCTCCAGCAGGCCGATCAGGTTCTCGGAGGTATCGCCCTTACGACGGACAGCCTCTTCGTAATATTTACGGAACTGCTTTTCGCTGATGTTACCGTAGTAACCCTTCAGCTTCTGCTTCGCCATCAGCTGGACGGAGAAGTCGGAAGGCTTGCCCTTACGACGCTGGCCATGCTGACCCGGACCGTATTCCCGCTTGTTGACCGGCGACTTGGCGCGGCCCCACAGGTTTACGCCAAGGCGGCGGTTAATCTTGTACTTGCTCTCAAGGCGCTTGCTCATGTGCGCGCTCTACTTTCATAAAACAGCCACACCCGGCCTTGCGACCCGATATGGCTTGTGACGCCGATAGTCCCCAGTCCGGAACAGACTGAAGCGGGCGCGTCCCGTATTACTGACCCGGGGGAGCATACACCCCATCGGCCAGCCGGTCCGTCCACTTTCCCGGCAATGGGGTGTCGCCTAAGTGAAAACAGCTTCATTGTCAATCAGATTGCCATTTTCCTCAGGACCGTGCCGGATTTTACCCGAAACACCTTTCTCAGTAGCGAACTGTGCTACTGATCCCGCCTGACTGTCAGGGAGACGCATCATGGAGTTGAGGCAGCTACGATACTTCGTGGCCGTTGCCGAACACGGCAGCTTCACCAGGGCGGCGCTGGCCATCGGCATGGAACAGCCTCCTTTAAGCCAGCAGATCAAACAGTTTGAACGCGCCCTTGGCGTGACGTTGTTCCATCGACTCACACGCGGCGTTGAACTGACCGACATCGGAGCCGCCCTGATCGGACAGGCGAAAGCCATCCTTGCGATGGAAGAGGATTTTCTCGGCTTCGCGCAAGGTCTCGCCCGGGGCGAGCGGGGCCATCTCCGGGTGGGACTGGCTGGCGCGGTCTCGCTTCTCCCGATTATTCCCCAGACCATTCGACGCTTCCGGGAGGCGTGGCCTGAAGTCATCGTCTCGTTCGAGGAGAGCAACACCCCTGCCCTGTCCGAGGCGCTGCATGACCGTCGCGTGGATGTGGCGATCGTGCGCCCTCCCGTCACTGACGACCGCGAACTGGCTGTCTATCCGCTGCTTGACGAGCCGACCGTGGCCGCGCTCCCGAGCGGCCATGCCTATGAAGGCAGCGGCGCCATCCGGCTGGAAATGCTCGCGAACGAGCCTCTGATCATTTTCCCCAGAGAACTGGGACCAGGTTTTCATGACGCCATTCTCTCCGCCTGCCAGCATGCCGGCTTTACGCCCCGCATGGGTCAGCAGGCTCCCCAGATTGCAGCCACGGTCCCGCTGGTCGCCGCCGGACTGGGTGTCTCGGTCGTGCCGCAATCCCTCTCCCAGATTCACGCGGGCGGCGTCACTTTTCATCGCATTGAGGAACCAGCTCCAAGCGCTACTCTGGCCATTGCCGTGCTGAAAGGGCGTCCGGCTCCGCTCGTCGGACGGTTCATCGCCGCGCTGAAAGATGCATGTGGCGAATGGGTGGAGCGCAGTCAGAAAATCGAGTAATTATCACAAGAAGTTGCGAACAAAGCTTTACCAAATCCTTATTGGACAATCACCTTAAGTCGCAGATAACTATTTATAAATACTTCGATGTCACCTTGCCTTCATCGCGAAACACGCAATGAAAAGGGCTTAAAATGGCAGGATTGGGTATCCGACTTGAAGCCGGTGACCGGATGATCCTCAACGGAGCAGGCATCCACTTTCTCACCGCCGCACAGATCAGACTGACAAACCGGGCGAATTTTCTGTTCGGACGCCAGATCATGCCTCCGGAAGAAGCCACGAGCCCGGCACGCCTCATCTATTACGCACTACAGACGGCTTACGTGGGCACGCCAGAAGAAAAAATGGCCGCTCTTGCCGAGGCGACATATCACATCACCACCTTCATGCAGGAAACGACATCGGTATCGGCACGACTGATTCTCAGCGAAGCCATGAAAGCCGCTTCTGAAGGTAATTTTTATCAGGCTCTGAAAATCGCCCGGCGAATCATCCGGCACGAAGACGCCGTAATAGGCCACGCAAGTGCGTCGACAGGCGGTTTGAACGAATCAGAAGTCAGTTAACTCAAAATTAGGATTTTTATAATTTTATAGAGTCACTGCAAAAAATGCAGTAAACTAAACGGAGAAAATCCACATGTCACTTTCGATCAACACCAACAACTCTGCAATGGTGGCTCTTGAGAGCCTCAACTCAACGACATCTGCACTGGATGCTACCGAGAATACGGTCTCAACAGGTCAGAAAGTCGCTACAGCAAAAGACGGCCCAGCTTCTTACGCTATTGCCCAGCAGATGAACGGCAATATTTCCGGTCTTTCTGCTGTTTCTGATGGCCTGTCATTTGCAGCGAGCACTCTCAGCACCACGTCCACAGCAACCAGCAACATTCTGAGCACGCTGCAGCTTCTGCAGGCCGCCGTCACTTCCCTCGGTGACAATCAGGGTGATCCGACGGCTCTTGCTCAGACGTCCAGTGAAATCGATGGTTATCTCGATCAGATCAATACCTTCGCTCGAAACGCAACGGTTAACGGTGTCAATCTTCTGACCACGAAGGCTGATTCCAACACAGCTAACGTGGGAAGCGCAACGGGACCAGCTACCGCTGCCAGCCTGATTTATGTGACGAGCCTTCAGGGTTCGACCAAAACCATTTCAAACGTAACTACCAGCGCTTCAGCAGGCGCAGCGACGCTGACAAATGCTCTTGGGCTGACAAAAGGAATGGCGGCCGGTGGTGATCTGGTCGGCGGCGGCACCGCAATTGCTGGTGGTTCGAATGTGTTCGTGACAAAAGGCACGGCTTTGGCGGCCACGACCTCCAAGCTGATTACGCTTGTTCAGAACGCAATCACCACGATGACAAACGCAGCTTCAACTCTGGCGACCAACGCCAAAATTGTTGATGGTATGTCATCTTACTCCTCCAACCTTTCCGACTCCCTGACCTCAGGTGTTGGCGCGCTGACCGATGCCGACATGGCAGCAGAAAGTGCGAAGCTGACGTCGCTGCAGACGAAGCAGTCGTTGGCAATTTCTTCCCTGAGCGTTGCAAAGTCTTCGTCTCAGAACATCCTTACCCTTTTCCGCTAAAATCAAGAATGGGGGGCTGAGCCCCCCATTTTTTTGGATTCAAATTATGAAAAAAACATTAAATACAAAAGAAATTACAAAAATCGGTAATAAATTAAAAACTCTATCTCAAAAAGACAACTACAAAGCAACAATAGAAGAATTAAAAAAAAATATTAAAAAACATCCTCGCTGGGCAGATGGTTATTCGCTTCTCGGTGATATTTACACAAGCATAGCTCACTATGAAGAAAGCTACTCAGCTTATTCAAAAGCCTTAGAGCTCGATCCTGATAATTTGCAGTTAAAATTATCTCTTCTTCTTTCTCAACTCGAGATGGGAAGAGACGTTGAGCTTGCCTTAAATGAATTACTACATCTATTTATAAACAATGCTGAAGATGAAGATATCTGCACAAAGATAGCTTCGATTATGGTTTCTGGAAAACATCCAAAAATAACTATAGCTGCCATTAAATGGAGAGCCCAAAATCATAAGAACGGTGACGTGCTTTCAAGCATTTTGGCAAACCAGCTTCTTGAAGCCGGATTAATATCCGAAGGTTGCGAAATTTATCTCAATCTTTTGCGTTCGTCCCCTCATGGTGTTTTGTATGCTCCTCAATTAGGTGTGGCTCTCATACGCATTGGCGCCTTTCAGACTTGCGCAGATATAGTCGAATCACTCAGAAAAAACTCTCCTGAAACAGCTGCCTTGATGCTGAATGAATATGGAATCGCACTGGCCGGCCTTAATCGTTCAAGAGAAGCCCAGGTGGCGCTTCGTGAATACCTGAATTCTCATCCTGAGTCACAGGCTGCAAAATTCAATTTAGGTCAGGCTCTACTCAAAGGAGGAGAGTATGAAGAGGGCTGGAAGCTCATTGAATTCTCTCCACCAGAATTTAAAATCCAAGGCGTCAACAATCCTTGGAAAGGTGATTTTTCTATAAATGGAAAAACGTTACTGCTGTATGGCGAGCAGGGGTTTGGCGATATGCTGCAATTCTTACGCTATATACCGTATGTTGAAAAACTTGGAGCCAATATCGCTTTGTCGGTTCCAGAAAATCTGAAAAGACTGTGTCAGGCATCATTTCCTGATATTAAAATCATAGAAACTGATTTGAAAAAAATAGAATATGACTACAGCTGCTCGCTTCTTTCTCTTCCATTAGCGCTGTCTTCTCAAATTGGATATGAAATACCGTCATCTGTTCCTTATCTTTATCCAAATCAGAATGACATCGAAAAATTTTCGAAAATATTTGGAAAGACAAACAAGTTACGTGTTGGGCTTGTATGGTCTGGTGAAAACCGTCCCCGCCATGGATTGAATTATAAAAACAGATCCGCTTCCTTAAAAATGTTTTCCAAAATAATTGATATTGAAAAAATAGATTTCGTAAACTTGCAGCTTGGAAATCCCAAAAAAGAATTATTACAATGGAATGGAAAAAAGATTTTTGATCCAATGAATGCTGTGTCAGACATGGAAGACACGGCAGCTCTGATTTTTAATCTCGATTTAATAATCAGTGTCGATACTTCCGTTGCTCATTTGGCAGGTGCTCTCGGCAAACCTGTCTGGATGATCACAAGAAGCGATTGCTGCTGGCGATGGTTAGAAGGTCGGGAAGATACTCCTTGGTATCCTACCATGAGAATCTTCCGTTCCCAGCCAGGCAGTCTTCATCATGCAATCGAACTCGTAGCAGCATCTCTTCCTGACTTCGTTACCACCTGGCAGCAGAACTCCTTACTTAAAGGCATGTCTCATGAGCTACGGCATCAAGCGCTATAATCAGAACTCAGCAACACAAATGACTTCAAGGCAAATTGAAGTCATGGCTTTTGGTCAAACCATTCTTTTTTTAAAAAATGCAAAAAATCAAAAAGAACGCATCCATGCCCTCACAATGAATCAGAAGCTATGGTCATCGATTCTTCTGGAAACAAGTGTTGAAGATAACGAAATTCCGGATATAATGCGAAAAGATCTTCTTAGTTTAGCAATCTGGTCGACACGATATAGTATCCGCGCCATGCTACATGACATTACACTAAAGCCCTTAATCGATATAAATCAGGATATGCTTGATGGTTTGAGGCAGAACACCAACCATCCGAACCCTCCTTCTGAAACTAATGATTTCAAGCTTTCAGTCGCTTGAAATCATTACTACCCGTCGCTATTCAGACGTTCTGATGCATAACGATTATATATTCTGTTTTCCAAGATTGACTATCTCTTCAAGTCTTTGGGAGAGAGTTATATGTGAACTAAAGTTCACGTAATGATCAGCAGGAATAAATAAAAAACTCCCTTCCCACTCGGGAAGGGCATGTCAATACATAGCTGCGAATAATCGTATATTTGTAAAAATCTGTACTGCATCAATACTACGCAAGCCATTCATAATATAGCTGCCCTCCATTCCTCGGTGATTGGAAAAATGTGTATCAACGTCTGTATCGTTGATGCGAAAGTAGTATGATCAAGTAGATTTCTCGTCATATGAACGCTGGCCATGATGATGCATACGGTGATGTATCGGGAGCACCACGATTCCTCGGGCGCACTAACGTAATCTGATGATATCCTAAAAGAGCACGGAAGAGCCAGTGCCCCATCTCGAGGTGGACTGATCCCAAAGACACGGCCATCTACGAGGCGCTATGTATCCAGTAGAACTTACCTCACATCGAGATCAGAATGCTTAATCAATCCAAGTTAAGCCTTCCAGATAGTATACGATGCTGGTTCTCACCATCAAATCACAACAGTTCATTCTGTCAAAACATAATCCTGCCGAGTATTTTTTAATAAACTCTAATCCTATATTCTCCGCAGTAGATCACTCAACTAACGGCCACAGTAGTATCGTCTTTTGTTTTTATAATTACATTCTCTCCAACAACTATCAGTCACACCATAAATCGGAGAAAAATAATCAACAAAAAATCCGGCAGTATAAACTACCGGATTTTATAATTGCGGAATCAGACAGAAATAAATGGTTCAGTCTTCTTATTCGTCATCCAGATCTCGCTGCACTTCTGGCCGACGCAGCAGAGCATCGACCTCCATTGCATAGTCGAGTGCCGTATCCGGCTGGAAATGGATTTCCGGAGCGATACGCAAACGAAGTGTGTGAGATAGCTGCGTCCGCAAATACGGAGCCACACGCTTCAGTGCAGGAAGAAGCTTTTCAACATCCCCTTTTCCCAGATCCGAGACAAATGCCGTCGCATGTTTCAGGTCAGGAGAGATACGCACTTCCGTTACTGTAATGGTAACACCGGAGAGTTCCGGATCACGAAATTCAGTTCGCGCGAACACTTCCGCCAACATACGCCTGACCTCTTCCGCGACGCGAAGCTGCCGCTGAGAGGGACCGGATGCGGAGAGGCCGGCGAGTCTCCCCGCCGGCCCCTTTCCATCCGAACGTCGGTTGGAGCCCTTGCTCACGCTGGAACCAGTTCCATCTCGAAGCACTCAACCACATCTCCCTCACGCAGGTCGTTGTAACCTGCGAAGGAAAGACCGCACTCATAACCACGAGCAACTTCCTTGACGTCGTCCTTGAAGCGCTTGAGCTGGCTGAGATCACCCTCGTGGATGACCACACCGTCACGCAGCAGACGCACACCACAGCCACGTTTGACAACGCCTTCGGTGACGTAACAACCTGCGACCTTGCCGACCTTGGTGATGTTGAACACCTGACGGATCTCGGCGTAGCCAAGGAACTTCTCGCGATGTTTCGGAGCAACCTTACCCTTCACCAACTGCTCGATATCATCAGCAACCTGATAGATGATCGAGTAGTAGCGAATGTCCACACCATCACGCTGGGCCATTTCGCGGGCCTGTGATGTTGCACGAACATTGAAGGCGATGATCACGCCATCAGATGCCTTGGCAAGCTGCACATCGCTCTCGGTGATCTGACCGACAGTCGCATTCAGCACGCGAACATCGACTTCCTCATGAGCAAGCTTTTCAACGGTCGCCTTGATCGCTTCCGCTGATCCCTGCACGTCAGCCTTGATGAGAACAGCAACTTCCTTCTGCACACCCGCCTGGATACGGGCGAGCATCTGGTCAAGTGTTCCACGAGCGGCCGTCTTGCCTGCCGCTGTATGCTCCTTGATCTTGCGCTGACGGAATTCGGAAATCTCGCGAGCACGATTTTCGTTATCCACGACAACAAAGGAAGAACCTGCTTCCGGAACACCAGCAAGTCCGAGCACTTCAACCGGCATTGAGGGACCAGCATCTGTGATTTGACGATTACGGTCATCCACCACAGCACGAACACGCCCCCATTCCGCGCCAGCGACAATGATATCGCCTTTGTGCAGGGTGCCCTTCTGAACCAGCACTGTCGCTACAGAACCACGACCCCGATCAAGACGTCCTTCAATGACAGCACCTTCAGCCGCACGATCCGGGTTGGCTTTCAGATCAAGGATTTCTGCCTGCAGCAGAATAGCCTCTTCAAGCTTATCGAGGTTTGTCCGCTTCAGAGCGGAAACCTCGATATCCTGAATGTCGCCGCCCATGGATTCAACGACAAGCTCATGGCTCAGCAGATCCTGACGCACGCGGTCAGGGTTTGCTCCCGGCTTGTCGATCTTGTTGATAGCCACGATGATCGGGGCGTTCGCAGCTTTCGCATGCTTGATCGCTTCTGCTGTCTGCGGCATGACACCGTCATCAGCAGCCACAACCAGAACTACCACGTCAGTGACCGAGGCGCCGCGAGCACGCATGGCCGTAAAGGCTTCGTGACCCGGCGTGTCAATGAACGTGATCTTCGCACCGGAAGCCAGCTTCACCTGATACGCGCCGATATGCTGCGTAATGCCACCGGCTTCACCAGCAGCCACATCTGTAGTCCGCAGAGCATCCAGCAGAGACGTTTTGCCATGATCAACGTGACCCATGATCGTCACGACAGGCGGACGCGGCTGGAGATCACCTTCTTCGTCTTCTACACCTTCAATGCCGATCTCAACGTCATTCTCAGCAACACGACGAACGCGATGACCGAATTCCTCGACAATCAGTTCAGCCGTATCAGCATCAATTGACTGGGTGACTGTCGCCATCACACCCATTTTCATGAGCGCCTTGATGACTTCACCCTGACGGGCCGCCATGCGGTTAGCGAGTTCCTGCACCGTGATGGTTTCAGGCAGGATCACATCACGGACCACACGCACCTGATCGGTCCGCAGCCGCTCGAGTTCAGCCTGGCGACGCTCACGTTCGCGCTGACGACGCACAGACGCCAGTGAACGGGTTTTATCGTCATCGCCTTCGATTGCAGCCTGAACGTCAATCCTACCGGACCGACGACCACCGCCATCCTTTTTCGCTGCGCCAGCGCCTCTCTTCGGCGGCGGAACAGCGCCTTTGCGAGCAGGACCGCGACGATCATCCTCACCCTCACGACCACCACGAAGACGCAGGGTTTCGCCAGCACCACCAGATGGCTGGGAAGACGGTGTGGACGGAGCCGGACGGGTCTGCACCAGCGGCTTGGTCGGCATGATGGCGCGCTCAGCCAGCGGCCGCAGACGGCCTGGGGGCGGAGCAAGAGTAACTGTACCCGGGATCGGTTTGTCAGAAACAACCGGCCCGCGTTCCTCAGCAGGCGGAGCAGCAGGTTTCCGCGAAGGTTCAGTTACCTGATCCTTGGCTTCCTGAGCATCAAGCTCAGCGCGCTGCTTGGCTTCCAGCTCTTCGCGAGCACGTTCTTCCGCCGCCCGACGCTCGTCCTCTTCACGACGACGCGCTTCTTCTGCAGCAGAAAGAATCTGAATCTTTTCCTGCTCGATGCGCTGCGCTTCCTTCAGGGCAGCTTCCTTGCGCTGCTCCTCAAGCACACGCTGACGGACAGCCAGTTCCGCTTCCGTCAAACCCCTCTTGCCCGACTGACGTCCACCGCCAGCACCGCGTCCGCCGGACACACCGGCTTTAGGAGCACTTGGGCCTGGCCGCGCTTTTTTTCGGACCTCGACCTGCACTACCTTCGAGCGACCATGGCTGAAGCTCTGACGCACGGATCCGGCATCGACCGTGTGTCCTACTTCAGAACGGCCCGCTGGCCGCAGGGACAGACGTCCCTTACCCTGATCCTGATCGTTGCCTTCGCTCATCTATCCGCCTGTTCAACCCGCTCGCCGGAAACTTCCGGCGTCCGCAGCACCGCCACATCGGCAAGCCCTGCAAAACGTTTACTATCCTGCTTCAACCGGTCAGCTAATGCGCCGGTCCGCAGAGCCGCGTGCACCGTGTGCTCACGACCAAATACTTTTCCCAGTTGCGCAGCATCCAATGGCTTCACCACAGGAAGGCTGCGCGCGCCAGACAGGAGCCTGACACATTCATCCGGACTTCCATCCGACGCCTGCACGACGAGACCTGCCGCGCCTGCCACGATCCATTCCCGGACCTTGGCATAACCACATACCGCCTGGCCGGCGCGACGTGCGAGGCCGAGCGTATCCGTCACACGACGAAGAAGCCCTGCCTCAATCAAACCAACCAGATCAGAAGGAATGATAACCTGACATCGTGCAGCCCGGGCAAAACCCCCGCGAGTCCGTGCGGTTTCTAGCACATCCCTGCGCGCACTCAACCAGATTCCCCGTCCGGGCAGACGCGCGTCCAGGTCAGGCACCACAGTTTTATCCGGCGCCACAACAAATCGTATCATGCTGGAAGGCGCCAGACGCTCACGTGTCACAAGACAACGGCGCAGAGGATCACGCTCGTCTTCTTCGTAAACGTCATCACTGACGGGGGTATGATTATCCCCCTTCAGCTCCGCTGTGAACCCGCTATCTGCAGTAATTAGCTCAGAAGTGCGCTCATTGGTGGGAGTCGTGTTCAGAAGACACCTCCTCGACCGGAGCTTCCGCAACGGCCTCTGCTGGAGCTTCTTCATCCTCGAACCAGTGCGCACGCGCCAGCATGATGATTTCGTTGGCGGCATCCTCGTCGATCGCTTCCGAACCGAGGATTTCCACCAATTCATCGCCAGCCAGATCAGCCAGATCGTCGAGCGTCTTCACGCCTTTCTCTCCAAGCGTCACAAGCATCTGATTCGTGAAGGCGTTAAGCGCGACAATGTCATCGGTCACGCCGAGCGCAACACGCTTCTCGTCGAGCTCTTCTTCCTTGCGCGTCAGATAGGTCTCGGCACGACGCACCAGCTCTTCAACCACCGAGTCGTCAAAACCTTCAATCCCTACGAGTTCATCCTGATCCGCATAAGCCAGCTCTTCGATCGTATCGAAGCCCTCTGTCACCAGCAGACCGGCAATCACATCGTCGACATCAAGCGCTTCAACGAAGAGCGCCGTGCGACGACGGAACTCTTCCTGACGGCGCTCTGATTCTTCAGCTTCCGTAAGGATATCGATATCCCAGCGTGTCAGCTGACTGGCCAGACGCACGTTCTGGCCACGACGACCAATGGCGAGGCTGAGCTGATCGTCAGGCACAACGACCTCAACGCGACCAGCTTCCTCATCCATCACAACCTTGCTGACTTCAGCCGGAGCCAGCGCATTGACCACGAAGGTCGCCGCCTGAGGGCTCCACGGAATGATGTCGATCTTCTCGCCCTGCAACTCGGCCACGACAGCCTGCACACGGGAACCACGCATACCGACGCAGGCGCCAACCGGATCGATGGATGCATCACGGGAAATCACCGCCATCTTGGCGCGCGATCCCGGATCACGGGCGACTGCCTTGATTTCGATGATGCCGTCGTAGATTTCCGGCACTTCCTGGGCGAACAGCTTCGCAAGGAAGGCAGGATGCGTTCGGGACAGGAAAATCTGCGGGCCACGCGGTTCGTCACGCACATCATAGATGTAGGCGCGAACACGGTCAGAGTTACGGAACGTCTCGCGGGGGATCAGTTCATCGCGACGCAGCAACGCCTCAGCAGAACCGATCTCAACCATGAGGTTGCCATATTCAGTGCGCTTGACCGTGCCGTTGACGATCTCGCCCACGCGATCCTTGAATTCGTCATACTGGCGCTTGCGCTCATACTCACGCACGCGCTGGACGATAACCTGCTTGGCGGTCTGAGCGGAGATACGACCGAAATCAATCGGCGGCAGCGGATCGATCAGATGCTCACCGAGCTGAATTTCTGGTTTGAACTTGCGGGCGATGTGAAGAGGAATCTGGGTCTCTTCGTTCTCCACCGCCTCGACAGCTTCCGTCCAGCGGGAAAGACGCACTTCACCAGTCCGACGATCGATCGTCGCACGAATATCTTTCTCGTGGCCATATTTGGCGCGACCGGCCTTCTGAATGGCCTGCTCCATCGCCTCGAGAACTTCCTCGCGATCGATCAGCTTCTCACGCGCAACCGCGTCAGCCACCAGAAGCAGCTCGGGACGTGCAACAGAGGTATCCATACTCATCACAACTCCACGACAGACCAGACGCCGACATCCCGGGACATCAGCCCAATCCCGCAAGCCGAAACCCATCCGAAGAACGCGCTTCAGACAATCTCAGGCCTGCATATGATATCAAAGGCTGGGTTTTACCACCCCTGACCGCCTCAATGACGGGTTTTAGACTTCTTTTTTTCGGCCGGAGCTTCTTCCGCCCCTTCCTCTTCCTGCACCGCAGGCTTCATCATCGCCTGTGTCGCAGCAATGAGAGCATCTGTCAGCACAAGCCTGGCCTTCTTCATCTCCCGGAACGGAAGAACAACTTCCTCTCCGTCGTCCAGACGCATCCGACCACCCTCCTCCGAGGCTCCCAGCACAATTCCTGAGAAGCGCCGGCGCCCATTAACCGGGATCAGAACCTCGGCTTTCGCCAGATGCCCCGCAAAGCGCCCCCAGTCCTTTGGACGAGTCAGCGGCCGATCGATTCCGGCAGAGGACACTTCCAGCGTCCAGTTGCCGGGAATGGGATCTTCCACGTCCATAACCGCACCCACCGCGTGACTGATCTGCTCACAGTCTTCAACCGTGATCAGTGTGCCATCAGCACGATCAGCCATGACCTGCACGGTCGGAACCTCACGCCCCAGCACAGACACTCTGACAATCTCGAACCCGAGATCTTCTACAGAGGGCGTGATGAGAGCAGCAATCCGCCCTTCAAGGCCAACATGAGTCGAATGGTCTTCGTCCACAGCAAAAAAGGCGACCGGACCGGCCACCCCCCAAAAAAGAGCGAAAATGAAAGGAATGACATTTGTTTATGTCACTGACCATAAAATCGCAAGGCGAAATTACTTCCCCTTGCTCACGTCGCTTTATTACGATGCATAAAGCTTTGTATCTTTTTCGTTTGCCCCTTGCATCGCTGCAACACCCCATGCCTTAGATAGAACCGGCAATGACAGCAGACTCTCCTTACACCCCTCAGCGACAGCCAGAAAAAGACCCCGAGAATCGGGGCTCCGGGCTGATGATCGCGGCAATCGCGGCACTGATGGTTGTGGCCGGAGGCGCGTCATGGATGGCAAACGGGAATGGGGCCAGGAGCGGTCAGGCTACGCCGCCGCCCCTTCCTGCGCCGCAGAACACTCAGAACGAGACGCCAAACGGACGATTTTCGGTTGCCGGTCAATTCGCCTACATCTCACCTGAGAATGCGCCAGCAGCACTGAGGCAGGCGGGATATTCAGAATCAGAGCAGGCTTCCATCCTTGCGGGCATCAAACGCCGTGATTACCGGCTGGCCGTAATGCCGGTCTTTGATGCCGGCGGAACGGGCGGCACCATCGCCATTGCCTCCGGCCCTGTGCGACGGATCGTGCATCTCACCCCAAAACCCAAGCCGATCGTTCTTCCCATCACAATTGCCGGGGAAGTAACCATCGCCGCCATTTCGCCAACTGCCCCGACTGGCCTCACCGCCGGGGCAGTCACGGTTCTGGGGCCTGAGGCCCTTCCTACCCTTCAGCAGGGCGACAATCTCCTTCTTACGGTAATCGTTCAATGAGAGAGCACTTCGCGACGGATCGCTTTGGCCCGTATTTTCGGAGAATTGCCCCATGAAGGGTCTGATTCCCATGCTCAACCGGTTCATGCCGGTCATGATGGTGATCTTTCTGATCCTTGCGAGCATTCAGGCTGCGGTCAGCCTGCATCTTTCACTCGCAACTCTGGATCATTTCATGAAATGGTGTTCTCCGCTCTGGCCTGTCCTGGCTGGTGCGGGAGCCTTTTTCACACTGATGGGTCTTCTTTTTGAAGTACGCTCGGAAAAACTGGCCCGAAAGGGTCTGCTCCGCAGACGGGGATGGATGATGGACGTTCTGGCGCGACTGACCAACAGACAGGCACTTGAAGAGATGATGGCGCGGGAACAGCGCGACTCAGCCATCGACGCAGAGGAACTTGCCGCCAATCTGCGGGCCCGGGTCATCGGACAGGATCAGGTGTGCGAGGATATGGCCAACCAGCTTCGCAGACGCCTCGCCCTGCAGGTGCGCGGCAAACCGGTCGGTATCTTTCTGCTTGCCGGACCTCCCGGCACCGGCAAGACCTATCTCGCCAAACAGCTGGCGCGTCAGCTCGACAGGCCTCTCATGCATTTCGACATGACGCAGATGGCCAGCGCTCACGCCGCTACACAGCTTTTCGGATCACCGAAAGGCTATGTCGGGTCGGACACCTATGGAAAGCTGACCGGCGGCCTGAAGGAGAAGCCGGACTCGGTGATCCTGCTCGACGAGATCGAAAAGGCCCATCCCGACGTCTTCAAACAGTTCCTCGTCGCCTGGAACGATGGCTATGTAACGGAGGCCTCAACCGGGGCTCATGTTTCCGCCACGCAGGCTATCTTCATTCTGACCTCGAATATCGCCACCGAGGCGCTGACCGATATCGCCAACCGCCTTGGCGACGATCCAGACCGGATGCGAGCCGAGTCGGTGGAAGCGCTGCGTCAGGCTGGCTTCGCCCCGGAAGTCCTGAACCGGATCGATCGCATCTTTGTGTTCCGCCCTCTGCGTGGACTGGATATCGCCCGCGTGGCCGCACTGGAAATCGAAACCATGATCGAAAGCTATGGCCTCGCCATCGAGCCGGGTGGCATCGAGCCTTCGATCCTGTTCGACGTCATGCGACGCCAGAACCGGTTGGGTGATGGCGCATCTGCCCGCGATCTGGCCCGTTCCATTGAGGACATGGTCAGTGAATCCCTGATCGTTGCCCGTCAGCAGGGGGCGAAGATGGTGCGCATCACGCACACTGAAGACGGAGTTACCGCACAGGTGGTCACTGAATCTCTCTCTCCAGCACGTCCTCACCTGACAGCCTGACGGTATTTCATGTCTGCTTTTTCGCGTCTGTGGCGTCGCGCACCTTTGTGGCGGCTGTCTCTCGTCAGCATGGTCGCGTTCAGCGGCATCACTGCCCTTTATCCGCCGGACTGGCTGGTTGGCCTCTATCCTCCACTGGGAAAATTCGCCCATCACACTGCGCCTGCCGCTCCGAACGACGATTCTTCGCCCGACAGCGAACAGGGCAGTCCTCCCGCCCCATCTGGCGCGGCAGAAGGCAAGGGACAGGGCGGCGATTATACGACGGCGAAGGGCGCCGTCCCACCGATCGACGCCCAGTTGGTCGACGTCATCCCCATGGCGGGCCGTCAGTTCCCGCTCCCGGCCGGGATATGGCATCCGGTTCTTACGGAAACGAGCGGGCCCCATGGGGAAATTTCCAGCAATATTCTGGTGCGCACAGATCGCGGCGTGGTGACTGGCGTGATCCTCGTGCAGGCGACGACTGCGAGCGTGCCGCCCTCCGCCATGACCGGCCAGCCCTGCCATCTGGATGGAGCCTTCTTTCAACGCAAACTGGCGGCTCCGAGCGGTGCGGTCCAGTGCATCGCCACGAATGTGGGTTTCGCTCCCAAGGGCGATATTCATTCGAAAGATGATATCGGCTGGGCCTTTGGGCGGCTCACGCTTCTCGGATTTCCAATGCCGCCCGTCTGGGCGCTGGCTTCTTGGACTTACGCTGTGAATGCGGAAGATGGCGGCAAGAACTTTGAGGTGGTTTCGATGGCGCTCAGTCCCGCCGATCCGGGAACAGCCCACATCAAAACGCCTCTTGCCGACTGGAGCCCACAGGGATTGGGAACATCCCCTTTCTCAGGGCGCTTTATGCAGAGCGTGAATGACTGGCTTGTGCGTTGGGCGCCCATTCTGGAGCAAGGGTATCAGGGAACCTTGCAGCCGTTCCCCAACACTATCCGGCCTGGCGCCGCTGATCCGGCGTGGCACGGCACGGCAGGCGCTCCGCCGACCTGATCCTGCTCAGGTCGGTGTGAGAACGTCCGAGGAAATCTCGATCAGGAAATCCAGCACCGTGCGCGTGCGCAGCGGGAGTGTTCTGGGACCGGTATGCACCGCATAAAGCGGCATCGGCGGCACTTTCCATCCCGGAATGACTTCGGCCAGTTCTCCTGCTTCTACCAGATGCCTGACCTGAAACTCCGGCAGGAGACCCACGCCCACACCCGCCTGCACGGCATGAAGAGCAGCTTCGCTGGAATTGGCCCGGAACACCGCCGCCGGAGCGACCACGCTCTCTTCCCCTTCCGTGTTGAAGAAATGCCAGTCCTGACGGCCGCCCCCGTATGTAAACACGACGCACGGCTCGCCGGTCAGGTCATTAGGATGCTTCAGTGGCGATCTGGGCGTGAAATGACGCGGAGAAATCACCAGCGACCGGTGAACTGCGCCGAGTTTGCGGGCGATCAGTGAGCCCTCGGCAATCTCGCCAACCCGGATGGCGAGGTCGAGCCCCTCTTCCACCAGATCGCCAAATCCGTCCCGCATGACGAGTTCGACGGACAGATCCGGGTGTTTGTCCAGCAGATCCTTGATCCGATTGGTCAGACAAAGACCGAAGGCTGTGGTGACGCCCAGCCTGACGAGACCGGACACCGAAGCGCGACGACGCCCGAGCACCGTTTCGGCAGTCTCGAGAATCTCCAGTAATTCATACGCATGAGGAAGGAGACTACGACCATCTTCCGTCATCATCAGACTGCGGGTCGTGCGCGCGAACAGCGTGGTGCCGTAATGCGCTTCCAGCAGGGCGATATGACGTGAAATGGTCGGCTGACTGGCCCCTGTTTCGCGGGAGACAGCTGAGAATGAGCCTGTCGCGGCAACGCGGACAAAGCTGTGAAGAGCAGAGAGGAGATCCATCGCGCAATCAGGCTAAAAGTTGCGCAGTAATCATGACCGTATGTTTATTTATGCACAATGCGTTGAACTGAGAGGCGCACATACCAAAAATGCATTGGCCCGAGTCATGCCGGCTGGACGCTGCCGGTTCTGCACTTCTCATGTACATGTTTATGGAATGGTGAGACGAACCGGGTGCAGGACACTCTGTCCTGCACCCGCATCATATCAGCCTCCCCGCCGTTCGCTGACTGCGAGGCGACGTTCAGCCATCTTGGCAAGACGCACAAACGGTAGTCCCAGAAGCAGATAAGCGCCGCCGACCATCATCCCCGTTCCGAAATAGTCGAAATAGGTCGAAGAAAGACGGACATAGGTCTGGCTGAGCTCCGTCAGAGTGATGATGCTGACCAGCGACGAATCCTTCAGCAGAGAGATGAAGTCGTTGGTCATCACCGGCACCACGACCCGGAAGGCCTGAGGCACCACGACATAACGCAGCGCCTGCGAGTGGGTCATGTTCAGCGCCGTAGCCGCCTCCATCTGTCCACGGGCAACGGACTGAAGGCCGGCGCGATAGTTTTCCGCCTCATACGCGGCGTAATTCAACCCGAGACTGATGACGCCGGCGACAAAGGGAGAAAGCCGGATGCCGATACCAGGCAGACCATAGAAAATGAACAGCACCTGAATCAGCAGCGGCGTGCCACGAATGACTTCAATATAGAGTGTCGCAAGAGCCGCCGCCCAGGCAGGTCCATACCGCCGCGTCAGCGCCAGAATCAGACCCAGAGCAACAGCCAGCACCATTGCACAGGCGGAGACCGCCAGCGTCATGACAGCGCCCTTGCCGATCAGAGGCAGGAAGCTGACATAACGGTCAAAGCGGGCTTTCCAGCCTTTGGCAGGTGCGGTGGCGGCAATGTAGCGCTCCCACTCGGTCGGAGCGATGCCGGGCTGTGTGTAGTCGCCTGTCCAAGCCGCCATTTCCGGCGTCCACAGATTCCAGCGCGCCAGAATCCGGTGCAGCGTACCGTCCGTGATCATCGCTTTCAGAGCGGCGTCAACCTGCTTGCGCAGTTCGATATTGCCTCCTTTCGGGAAGGCAATGCCGTACGACACATGCCCGACCGGTGGACCAACAATACGGAAAGCGGGGTCTGCTTCACCATAATAGAGTGCGATCGGCCCATCGATGAGGATCGCGTCGAGGCGCTTGTTGCGCAGATCCTCGAACATATTCGACTCTTCGTCGTAGCCGCGCACGGTGATGTCGTGCCGCTCCCCCATCATCCGCTCGGCCAGCGTGTCCTTCACCGTGCCTATGGTGTGACCACCAAGACGCTCGTAGGAATCAAGCCCCGCCTGATCACGACGCACCACGATACGCTCGGAGGTCATGTAGTAAGGCTGGCTGAAATCGACGGCCTCGATATGCTCCGGCGTCATTTCGATGCCGCAGATGACCATCAGGTAGAAATTGCGTTCAAGACCGGGGATCAGACCGTCCCAGTCGTTCTGCACAAACTGGGCGTCACGTCCCAGACGGCGGCCGATTTCCTCCATGATGTCATACTCGAAACCGCTCATGCGATTTTCATCAGACGGGTCATGAAAGGTGTACGGGACGTTGGATGTGCCGTCGGCGCCCCATTTCAACGCCGTGGAAGATACGTCTGCCGTAACAGGAGCCGTGACGGGTTCCGGCTGGAGTGGTTCGGTGGCGGGTGTATTCTCCGCCCATGCCGATGCGCCGTGAAAAGCAAAACCGACGACGGCGAAGCCAACGAGAAAACGGGCACGAAGCCGCGAAAGAACGGAAGTCATGCCGAGGCTCCCAGAAGAAAGCGCCGCGTCCGGGGATCGCGCGGGTTGTCATACATCTCGTCCGGATCACCGATCTCGATGATCTCGCCGCCATCCATGAACACAATCCGGTCGGAGGCGGCGCGGGCGAAACTCATGTCATGGGTCACGACGATCTGCGTCATACCCTCACGATCCAGCGCCCGCATGACTTCAAGCACTTCCTCCGCCACACGCGGATCAAGCGCCGAGGTCGGCTCATCGTACAGCATCACATCCGGGCGCATGGCGAGCGCGCGCGCAATGGCGGCGCGCTGCTGCTGTCCCCCGGAAAGCGTGGCCGGATAACGCAGACAGGCCGCTTCAAGTCCCACCTTGGCGAGCAGTTCACGCGCCTCGGCCTCGGCGACTGCGGGTGAGACCTTCTTCACCACACGTGGCGCAAGCATCACGTTGTCGAGCACGGTCCGATGGGGAAAAAGATTGAAGGACTGGAACACCATGCCGACATGCGCGCGCAGCCTGTGCGCCAGCGCTTCGTCGGAAACCTTCCAGGGGCCGCCCGAACGACGGATACTGTCGTCGGCGATCGTCACCGTACCTTCGTCCGGGATCTCCAGAAAATTCAGACACCTCAGAAAGGTCGATTTCCCGCATCCCGACGGACCGATGATCGAGATGAGGTCTCCCCGTTCAACGGTCAGAGACACCCCATTGAGCACCTTGTTTGAATCGAACGTTTTACTGATCGATTCAGCGCAAAGCACCGTTTCAACGCAAAAGGCTGGCCCGGAAGTATCCGGGCCAGCCATTTTACCATCGTCATGAACAGACGGAGTTGTATCAGGCAGCTTTCAGCATCCCACGCAAGACGTACTGGAGAATGCCACCATGACGGTAATATTCCACCTCGTCCAGCGTATCTATGCGACAAAGTAGTGACACTTCTTCCTTCGTCCCATCGGCGCGGGTGATGACCAGCGTCACGTCCATACGCGGCGTGATCTTCTCCAGACCGATGATGTCGAAGGTTTCGTCACCCTTCAGCTTCAGCGTCTTGCGATCCGTGCCATCCTTGAAGAGCAACGGCAGAACGCCCATGCCCACAAGGTTGGAGCGGTGGATACGCTCGAAGCTTTCGGCGATGACCGCCTTCACGCCCAGAAGCAGCGTGCCTTTGGCCGCCCAGTCACGGGACGAGCCCATGCCGTATTCCTTGCCGCCGATAACGACGAGAGGCGTACCCTTCTCCTTGTAGTCCATGGCCACATCATAGATGAAACCCTGCTTGCCGTCGGCGAACTTGGAGAAACCGCCTTCCGTGCCGGGGCACATCTCGTTCTTGATGCGGATGTTGGCGAACGTGCCACGGACCATGATACGGTCGTTACCACGACGCGAACCGTAGGAGTTGAAGTCCTTCGGCTCCACGCCATGCTCCATCAGATACTTGCCTGCTGGCGAGTCTTTCTTGATGGCGCCGGCCGGAGAAATGTGGTCGGTCGTGATGTTGTCCCCAAGCAGAGCCAGGAGACGCGCCCCCTTAATGTTGCTCGTCGTGCTCGAAGGCTCGGCGGGCATGTTCTTGAAGTACGGCGGATCCTGCACGTAGGTGGACTTCGGATCCCACTTGTAGGTCTCGGAACCGGTCGCGATCTTGAGATCCTGCCATTCCTTCGTGCCCTTGGACACGGTGGCGTAGCGCTTGATGAACTCTTCGCGGTTGATGGATGATCCGATCAGCGCGGCGATTTCCTTGTTCGTCGGCCAGATGTCCTTCAGGTAGACCGGCTTGCCGTCCTTGGACGTGCCGAGCGGCTCCTTCGTGATATCCTTGCGCATCGTACCAAGCAGCGAATAGGCCACGACCAGCGGCGGACTGGCGAGGTAGTTCGCGCGCACATTCGGCGAAATACGGCCTTCGAAGTTACGATTACCGGACAGCACCGAAACAGCGACCAGCTTGTTGTTCTCGATGGTGTTGACGATGTTGTCAGCCAGCGGACCGGAGTTGCCGATACAGGTCGTGCAGCCGTAACCGACCGTATTGAAGCCCAGAGCGTCGAGGTCTTCGCTCAGATTGGCACGGTTAAGGTAATCGGTGACAACCTGCGAACCCGGTGCGAGCGACGTCTTGACCCATGGCTTTGGCTTCAGACCGAGAGCACGCGCCTTGCGGGCGACCAGACCGGCGGCAATCAGCACGGCAGGGTTGGAGGTGTTGGTGCAGGAGGTGATCGCCGCGATGACGATATCGCCGCTGCCCAGTTCGTAGTTGGTGTTGGCGACCGGGAACTTCTTGTTCTTGTCGGCTTCGGCCACACCGAGGTTGGTCGTCAGCTCTTTCTCGAAGGCGGACGTCGCATCGGTCAGAACAACGCGGTCCTGCGGACGCTTCGGACCGGAGATGGACGGCACGACCGTGGAGAGGTCGAGTTCCAGCGTGTCGGTGAAGACGGGCTCGGGTGTTTCCGGCGTGCGGAACATACCCTGCGCTTTGTAGTATTCCTCAACCAGCTTGATGCGGTGAGAATCACGACCTGTCTCGTGCAGGTAGTCGAGCGTAAGCTTGTCGACCGGAAAGAAGCCGCATGTTGCGCCGTATTCCGGAGCCATGTTGGCGATCGTCGCACGGTCAGCAACCGGCAGATGGTCAAGAGCCGGACCGTAGAATTCGACGAACTTGCCGACAACGCCCTTTTTACGGAGCATCTGCGTGACGGTCAGCACCAGATCGGTCGCTGTAGCGCCTTCCGGCAGCTTGCCTGTCAGCTTGAAGCCGATGACATCCGGGATAAGCATGGCGATCGGCTGGCCGAGCATGGCGGCTTCAGCCTCAATGCCACCAACGCCCCAGCCCAGAACGCCCAGACCATTGACCATGGTCGTGTGGGAGTCTGTTCCATACAGCGTGTCCGGATAGACATAATTCTTGCCGCCGACTTCAGCTGTCCAGGCGACCTGCGCGATATATTCAAGGTTCACCTGATGGCAGATGCCTGTATCGGGCGGAACGACCGAGAAGTTCTCAAACGCTTCCTGACCCCAGCGCAGGAACGCGTAGCGCTCGCCGTTACGGTCAAATTCGATGGTGATGTTCTTCTGGAGCGCATCTGGTGTGCCGTAGACATCCACCATCACCGAGTGATCGATGACGAGGTTGACCGGCACCAGTGGGTTCACCTTCTCCGGGTTACCCTTCAGCTCGACGATGCCATCACGCATCGCGGCGAGGTCAACCACACCAGGAACACCAGTGAAGTCCTGCATGAGAATACGCGACGGCTTGAAGGGGACTTCCTTCGTGCTGCGGGCTTTTTCCAGCCACGCCGCAATTGCCTTTGCGTCGTCCGGCGTATATGAACGTCCGTCCTCGAAACGCAGTATGTTTTCGAGCAGCACCTTCAGACTGACTGGAAGATGCTCTACCTTGCCAATGGTTTTCTCGGCCTCCGGGATAGAGAAATAATGGTAGGTCTTGCCGTCAACCTTGAGCTCACGCCCGGTTTTCAACGAATCGTGCCCAACCGCTTTCATAGTAACTCCCTCCGCGACAACAGCATCCCGCTGGTATGTCGAACCGGTAGCACCCCCAGCAATCATGGGGTGGGCGCCTCTACCCGGGAAGAGTCCCGGGTCACCGGCTTGATCTCTGATCGGTGCTAGAACATACCGGGGGCGCGCCTCCGCACAAGCGTACCGGCGACCACAAGAACGCGAGCAGAGCGAAAAGCCCTCTTCCTGTGGTCACAAACAGGGGAACAGGCTCATCTCTGAAACATCCTCCCTTTCCGCGATGCTCGAAGCACGGGACATCACTGTTTTCCGTGGCGAGCGGCTTGTGCTGGATCAGGTCAGCCTTTCCCTCTCCGCAGGCGAAGCAATGCTGCTGACGGGTCCGAACGGCGCGGGCAAAAGTACGCTGATGCGTGTGCTGGCTGGCCTGCGAAAACCGGACTCGGGGGAACTGCTGTGGAAAGGCGAAAACGTCTTCTCTGACCGCATGACCTACTCACGCAATATTGCCTATCTCGGCCATCAGGACGCCCTGAAACCGGGCCTGACCCTGACCGAGAATCTCTCCGTCTTTTCCCACGGCGCATCTCTTGAGGAAGCGTTCGACAGTTTCGATCTACGTCCTCTGGCCGACACACCCGTGCGACTGTTTTCCGCAGGACAGAAACGACGCGCCGCCCTTGCCCGCGTGATCCTCGCGCAGGCCCCGCTCTGGCTGCTCGACGAACCGAGTCTTGGACTGGATGTCCATTCCGTCTCACGACTGGGTGAAGCGCTCCGTCGTCACCGACAGGCAGGCGGCATGATCATCGTCACCACCCATGTTCCCCTCCCCCTGGAGGATGTACGCCACCTGACTCTGTCGGGAGTTCCGGCAGATGAATGGGCCGGGGAGTTCACGGACGCATGACACGCCTTTTTCTCGGAATTATCGGACGTGATCTGCGTCTCGCCCTGCGTCATGGAGCGGACACACTTGGAGCGGTGCTGTTTTTCATTCTTGCAGGCGCACTGTTCCCGTTGGCGCTCGGCCCCTCTCCCGAATTGCTGCGACGGATGGCGCCGGGCGTCATCTGGGTCTGCGCCCTGCTTGCAGCCCTTCTGCCTCTGGATCGTCTTTTCGGCTCGGAACTTGAAGACGGATCACTCGACCATCTCCTGCTGACCGGCCTGCCCCCCGCCCTTGTCGCTCTGGCGAAAATGGCGGCTCACTGGGTGACGACAGGCCTTCCTCTGCTGATTGCAGCTGTTCCGATGGCCATCATGCTCAATATGCCGTCTCACGCCTTTCCGGCACTGATGGCAGGACTGATTCCCGGCACCATGGCGCTGTCGCTTTTTGGTGGGATGGCGGCGTCGATCGTGCTTGGCGCACGGCGCGGTGGCGTTCTTCTGCCCCTGCTTGTGCTGCCGCTTGTCAC
This sequence comes from Drosophila trapezifrons, assembly GCA_018874455.1. Taxonomy (NCBI): domain Eukaryota; kingdom Metazoa; phylum Arthropoda; class Insecta; order Diptera; family Drosophilidae; genus Drosophila; species Drosophila trapezifrons. The sequence goes on along the minus strand of JAEIIF010023345.1, from coordinate 3,325 downwards.
GCCAGTGCTGATTTTCGGGGCCGCTGCTGTCGATTCAGCTCGAATCGGACTGGCATGGGCGCCCGATATGGAACTGCTTCTGGCCATCCTTGCCGGAGCCTTCCCGCTCTGTCCGCTTGCGGCTGGAGCAGGTTTACGGGCGGCGGCAGAGTAGGAAACCGGGTTTAATTTTCCGCCAGCGCCTGACGACTCGCACGCACGCGGGTCACGCGCCGCCCTTCCATCTCCAGAACCTCGAACAGCCAGCCGGAAAAAACGACCTTGTCCGCAACCGCTGGCACCCGACGCAGCAGAGCAAGAATCAGGCCGCCAAGGGTGTGATAATCTCCCTCACCCGGTAGTTTTCCAAGGCCGAGCCTGTCCTTCACCTCGTCAGCAGGTTCCGATCCTTCAAGGATCACGACATCACCGGGCTTGACCGCCAACAGCATGTGCTGACCATGTTCGTTGACCTCGCCGACGATTGCATCGAACAGGTCGGAAGCCGTCACAATTCCTTCAAATGAACCATATTCATCCACGACCAGGGCAATCCCCAGCGGGATGGAACGCATCCGTTCCAGCATATCCAGCGCGGAGATGGAATCGGGCACGACAACCGGCTGCCTGAGACCCGCTTCGATCGAGACCGGCATGCCGTCGAGCAGACGGTCGAGCATATCGCTCGCCAGAATCACGCCGACAGGATTGTCCACTCCACCCTCACACACGACGAGCCGGGAAAAAGTAGTCGTGCGCAGGGTGGATACGAGAACATCGCGCGGGACGTGGCGCTCGATCCAGACGATCTCGTTACGCGGCGTCATGATCGCACGCACAGGACGATCCGCCAGACGCAGAAGCCTCTCGATCATCGTCCGCTCTTCGTGTTCCAGCACGCCGGACTGCGCTCCTTCGAGAAGGACAGCCCGCAACTCCTCTTCGGTCAATGTCTGTCGATCGGCAACCGGCACGCGAAGAATCTTCAGCACCAGACTTGAGGATAACCGGAGAAACCAGACGAAAGGCCGGGCGACCATGCCCAACACATCGAGAGGCACGGCAAGCGCCGCCGCAATCTGCTCGGGATACTGAAGCGCCAGCTGTTTGGGAACGAGTTCGCCCAGCACCAGCATCAGCCCAGTGATCACGACCACGACCAGTACCATGGAGACGTCTTCGGCGAACGGCTGCAGGACCGGAAACTGAGCCAGCCACGGTGTCAGAGCGGCTTCGATTTTCACGCCGCCGAATGTGCCTTCCAGAATCGAAACCAGTGTCATACCGATCTGCACGGTCGGCAGGAAACGCTGTGGATCATCCGCCAGCTTGAGCGCCCGTTCGGCCCCCCTCACCCCCTGGCTCTGAAGCATCACGAGACGTGGCCGCTTCAGTGAAATCAGCGCCAGTTCACCCATGGCGAAAATGCCGTTCAATATAACGAGCAGCAGAATGATCAGAATGGAAACAGTCATGACATCCGAAAAGAAAAAAGGGGCAGAACCCACCGGTTCCACCCCATATAGTACAGTCTGTGTCGATTATCTAACGCGCAGTTCAGTCTGCGGCGTCAACAGGCACAGCCTTCTGTGAAGCCGAGGCGCTGACAACGGTCGTAACACGCGGCAGCTTGGCCGGCTTCTTGCGGGCAACGATTTCTTCCAGCTTCTCTTCAACCTGCTCGGAATAATTGTACTGAGCAGGACGCTGGTTCGCCAGCGAGATTTCCGGAGCCATCGGCTTCTCGGTCTCAGGTCCGAACAGCGCAACCTTGGCGATGTGCCACGGACGCTTCACAGCATCCATGACAGCCGTGGACTCGTAACCGGAGTGAACCATGCAGTCGGCGCATTTTTCGTAGTTACCGGTGCCGTAGTCATCCCACTTCGTGTCGTTCATCAGCTCGTTGAACGACTTGGCGTAGCCTTCACCCAGTAGGTAGCACGGACGCTGCCAGCCGAACACGTTACGGAGCGGCTTGCCCCATGGCGTGCAGTGATAGGTCTCGTTACCGGCAAGGAAGTTCAGGAACAGCGGTGACTGCGTGAAGCGCCACTTATGCCCCTTGCCGAGACGGAAAATCTCGCGGAACAGTTGTTTCGTCTTCTGACGGTTCAGAAAGTGCTCCTGATCAGGCGCACGCTCATAGGCATAGCCCGGTGCGGTCATGATGCCGTCAACGCCCATGGCCATCACTTCATCGAAGAAGGAGGCCACGCGTTTCGGATCAGCGCCGTCAAACAGAGTGCAGTTGATGGAAACACGGAAGCCGCGCGCCTTGGCTTTCTTGATCGCCGCAACGGCACGCTCATACACGCCTTCCTGACAGACGGACGCGTCATGCATGTCCTTGTCGCCATCAAGATGCACGTCCCATGAGAAGAACGAATTCGGCTCGAAATCATCCATCTTCTTCTCGAGAAGAAGGGCGTTCGTGCAGAGATAGACATATTTCTTGCGGTCGATCAGCGCCCGCACAATCTCAGGCATCTCCTTGTGAAGGAGAGGCTCACCACCAGCGATGGCGATGACCGGCGCGCCGGCCTCGGCGTCTGCATCAAGGCATTCCTGCATGGAAAGGCGCTGGTTCAGAATAGCCGCCGGGTAGTCGATCTTTCCGCAGCCCGCGCAGGCAAGATTGCAGCGGAACAACGGTTCCAGCATCAGCACGAGGGGGTAACGCTGCCTGCGGGTAATATGCTGCTTCACAACATACGCGCCGACCCGGACAGCCTGCATCAAAGGTACCGCCATTACGCTCTGCTCCTCAGGTCGGCGGCCAGCGCCGACATCCAATCAAGTTGCGGACATAATATGGCCATGTCCGGAAAGAAGAATAGAAACCGTCTCGTGGCTCAGGCCTGCGGACAAGTCATGGCGCGTGTGTGCATCTACGGCACCACGCATTCGGATTGATGCCTATATAATAATCGCCTTCGAGCACTCAAGTGCAGATTGAACATCTGTTGCAATAACACCACACCAATCGGTCATTCGGAAAACGACCCTTGCAACTCACCCTGAAACACGACCAAGCAGGCCAGACTTTTTTGTCGATCCGACATTTTGTTTGTCTGCAACCACATGGGTCTCATGAGCCCGAATGCCCTTCGTGTCATCAGACAGCATCTTTCAACGGTTATGCAAACACCTTGAAGTTCAGGCGTTTCAACGGCTCACGCAGACGAGCCTGTCGGTGATACACAGACGATGGATGTGATTAGTCATGGCCCAGAACACACCTTCCTCCCAGCCTTCGTCAGGTAACAGCAAGTCCATCCCCACGCGCGGTCGCTTTCCGTTACTGGACCGTGTTTCGCACCCTGTTGACCTGCGGAACCTTTCG
>JAEIIF010023329.1:0-23455 GCA_018874455.1 Drosophila trapezifrons | reverse complement strand
TGCTGATTTTTTCTGGAACGGCTGTACGTACAGTCGATTCCGTATATATAGGCTACTATTTTGCAATTTAAAACCTCTTTACAATGAGAAATACCTGAAGAAATTACTTGGAACTGTCTGGGTTCCATACCAAAGAACATTCTGTGTTCATTATCTTCTAGATTACTTAAAAAACAGAGGTGGAGAAACATCGATGTTTTATGCGACTATCGATGTTTTATCACACCAAAGAAATCGATTTTCATCAATGTTTTGTTAAAAACATCGAAAAACAGCGCTGTTTTTTCATCGATGTTTATTTTTGAAACATCGAAAAACATCGCTGTCCGCGAACATCGATGTTTCTCCATCTCTACTAAAAAATGTTTAATTTCTGAGTACTATGCTAACTTTTGTACAATTATTCAATGCGATAAATCGCATTAATATAGAATAATATCGTCACACCCACCTATCCATTGTATAACACAATTTGAACGCGTTTTTCCTCAGGTTTTTTTTTTTTTTGTTTACCCGCGAATTAAGATCTTCCGTCTACGTGATGACAACTAGCGATCACAATTAGAAAGTAAATATTTATAGATTTCATTCACTGCCTTTTTGGCTCCCGAGCGAACTTAAAGGCGAGAGGTGTTGACTAGCATCAGTTGTGATTCATTCGCGGAGTTCTGAGCACTCGGAGGAGATAACTTATAGCCATATAGCCTATACTCACACTCACACTCGCATATTGTACGGGCTGAAACTGGCTGAAGCCGGACAAAGAGTTGATTGTAAACAAATTTGTCGACCAAAATGGGAACGGCACCACCTCGCAGCGAGTGAGCAGAACAGGTTATGTTGGGGAATAACTAAATTAAGCCAGTTGACGACTGATTGATGGATGACTCAAGTGATGTGCATACAACTAACTTCAATTCTTTCTTGTTTCATTCCACAGAGCGATGCGTCTCGACACTAACTCAAATGTGGACTTTAAAGCATTCGAATCCAGCTCCAGCCCATGTGTAAGTGCCTTGAAGTGTGCTCTTTCCATACAAGTGTTAACTTAATGATATTTCAGCTCATCAAACTGGATAACTTGGCCACCTGGGGTGGCTCACAGAAAACAGACACACGGCTGCCGATCACGGACTATTCGTCCTTGGGCGGACCACGGCACAACCGCAGTCCGTTTCCCCTGTCCAAAGATGTCAACAATCGCTTCGTAATATGGTAAGTAGCCGACGGCAGATCTTTTGCTGATCTTACTTATTGTCTTTATGCTTTAGGGATGGTGACATGACCACATTGGATGTGGATGCCATCACAAATACCAGCGATGAGACTCTGACTGAAAGCAATAGCATATCGGAGCGCATCTTCGCCGTGGCTGGCAACCAGCTGCGAGAGGAGCTGAGCACCACTGTCAAGGGTGAGTACTTTTGGTCTAATGATCTTCATTATCCATATAACTGACCCATATAATCTCTTCCGTTTAGAGTGCCGCACCGGGGATGTGCGCATCACGCGTGGATACAATCTGCCCGCCAAGTACGTGCTGCATACGGTGGCACCTGCCTACAGGGAAAAGTTCAAGACGGCTGCCGAGAACACACTGCATTGCTGCTACAGGTGCGTGAGAAGAACTAGAATATCGAGTTTTAAGTTTAATTAGCATAAAAGTTTAAGAATTAAGTCTAAATAATATACAATGTAAGGAAAATCTTAAAAAAAATATTAATTTAACAATTTAATCCATAAATATACTACAAAATCCATCTAAATCTCATTCTAATACCCTTATTTCCTTCCCAGAAATGTCCTGTGCAAGGCGAAGGAGCTGAACCTGCACACCATCGCCCTGTGCAACATCAGTGCCCACCAGAAGAGTTTTCCCGCGGATGTGGCCGCCCACATTGCCCTGCGTGAGTGATTTTCTTATGATTTTTTCATGGAACGATCTTTCAACTCTTTCTCTATGCATGGACAGGTACTATCCGACGATATCTGGACAAGTGCACCCTGCAGGTTGTGATATTGTGCGTGGGCACCAACGAGCGCGGCACCTACGAGGTCCTGGCCCCACTGTACTTCCCGCGTGATCAGCTGGAGGAGCGCAGCGCCCTGTGGCAGCTGCCCAAGGATATTGGCGGCGAGTTCGGTGAGCCACAGCACCCGGATACCGACCGCCAGATACGCATTATCCGCAATCCCCAGCACAGTGTCCACATGCGTCATCGCCAGGGTAAGTAAATACACTGGAGTCGTATTAAGTATAATGATAAATAGGAAGTTTTTATATAAACTGAAACAGTGGAACGTGATCTTAGCTTTTGAATGGAAATATCACTTTAATCTTGAGTTAAATATCAAGATGCATTACTCATGACTCTTTGCTGATAGTCATTTAAAATATTATATAAAATAGCCAAAGGTTGATCGGTAAAGATCTGTTCACATCGATTAAGAAGGGATAGTATTTTTTTTTTGCTGTGCACCTTCAGAGATTGTGATTTAGCGATTGTGCCTCCGTCACTGTTTGCTCATCGCCTGCCTTATCAATCGGCTGTCGATGATAAAGAATGTCTTATCAGCTGGCAATGATTCCATGTGAAGTATATACAATTCCATTGTGGGCTGTCGATAAGATTAGTACCGAAAAACAAGAGAAAAACACTCACTGGGAATAAATGGGAGAAAAATTCGCTCGTCAGCTATGTATCTTGACTGACTGTTCGACTTGTGGGGCTTCAGTTACGTTGCAAAGTCGGTGGTGAGCGGGTCACTTGGCAGTAGTTGCATTCGATTGGTCAGCCAAAAGTCGCCAGTTTTCGGTTTATTTCGGCATTAGTGGTTAACTTAACAAATATTGCACATACTGTATAGTTTACTAGTAAGTGTACTGATCATGGAGATTATTTGTAACGAGCTTGGAGTCTGTTTTAAAGTGAAACTGTGAAATTTAAGAGTTTTAAGACACATTTCTCAAGCGATGTCGCAGTTGCCTTGCGCTGAATGACAGCAGGCTGAGTGCTATGAAACCGTAGTACATTTCGTTGCATACTTTCGCGATGAAAGTGTAAATTATATTGTGTAAAATGCCTTACTAATTTATGTAGATAGAGGGTACAATTCGAAAACAAACTTTACTTATGAAAAAATTTGTGTTTTTATCAAAGGATAATTAGTAAACCAATATTTAACTTTATTACTTTCTGGATATTCTTAAAAAATGCTTCTAAAAATTTATATTCTGTGAAATAATAGCAGTTTTCTTTATAAAAAGGCGAAAGTGCTTTGTTTTAGAACGGAAGGATCTGAACAATACATTGACATGTCAGAATTGCAGTTGTGTGAGTGCATTGGGCATACTGTGCGTCTCGAGTCAGGTCTCTGGGCACCACTGTTTTAGAACAAACAGAAAACTTATTTTAAAGCTTAGTTTCAATGTGCTAAGCCCGAAATTGGTCTTAAAAATTTAAAAACTGAATATTTAAGCTCGAATTGGCAAGCACTTAAAGATTCTGATAAGAAATTCTTTATTCGGTATACAGTTTCCAATAATTTTTAGCTATTCCCTACAACATTTATAATTTTTTGTTAAATAATACTGTGTAAACTATTAATGTCACATGAAAATGCTGATAAGATGCTCTAACTTTATATTACAAACGTTTTTTGATTACATTTAGTTATTTAGTTATTTAATCGTGTTGGCCGAAGCTGCAAAACATTTTCGTATTTGTATTAATTGTTATTTTATCAACAACAAGTTAGCTAACTTACCTCAGAAGCTCCTGCTTATCACGACGAGTGTCACTCAGTCGCATATGTGTGTGGGCCAAGTTTTCATTTCGGGCCTAAATCATGTCAACGCCGCAGTCGCGCGTTATCAGAATTATCAGCTTATCTCTCCCGCCAGATCTCTCCCGAGATGCAGACCCAGAGAGGGGAGCTTGTTGGGTGTGTGTGTGTGGGGGGGGTCAGCATCCAGTTTTTGCTCAGCGCTCGTGTGCGTTTCGCCGCTCGCCTTGTCGTCTCATTTGGCCAGAGCTTGTGTTCCGTTCAACTCACATTCCGCAGCGCCGAAGTTCGGAAAAGATAATACAAAAAGTGCAATAAAAGTTGGGCTCTGCGCCGATAATCGAAATCCAGCGCAGAATGATAAACAACTCGTTCGAGTTCTCGTGTAAAGACCATAAATTCCTTTCCCTCCAACTCCCCTTAAAAACAAAGTGCAAAAACAGAGATTTAATATAATATTAACATGATGCAAAGGGTTTAACATGTCATAAAGCCTACATGCTGAAATATACTCAAAATAACGCTTTTTTTCGAAAAGAAGAAATTTTAAATAAGGAAGTATTTCCAAGCAAACTTCCAAACACTTTTTTTAAAGGGAGAAACTATCTATAAATGCCTTACTTAATCTCCCTGATATTAGTAATATAGAATTTTGGCATACATTTAACTCTTTTCCCTCAGAAAATTATATTGTATAAATACTTATTAGGATATATCATTTATCATTAATCTTATCTCGAGAAAGGTTCCGTTTAGTGTCAAAAGAAAGGGTTTTCGCCATTGCGCAAAATTAAAATTTACCTATCTCTTAGAACGTAATATTATATCTTACAAATAACTAATCAAAGTATTTCTGTTCTATCTTTTCCACCTTAGCCGACGACGATTCAGACGTAAGTCCGCACGACATGGAAGGTAATAGCTCGGATTTGGAGTACGGAGCTCGGGATATGAACGGTCTCAGCCTAAATTCCTACAGCAGTGGCTTGCAGGCACAGCTCCAGGTTAGTTTTATTTAAATATCTTCCTAGTGACTCAGTTTCCTAATGTATGGATTTGTTTTATTTTTCAAAATAGCGGGATTTGGACCGACAGCATTTGCTCAGCGATCGACCGCGCACTGGAGTCTACGAGAATGTCATATCTGAAGGAGTAGAGGGAATCGAGCACCAAGAGAGGTAAGTTTTGGGGCTCTTTTTTCGAGCTTATATAAATAGAAATGTATATTGTCAAGCAAAGAGTCTCAGAAAGCATTATACATACCTTGATTTATATCAAAACCGCTGAGGGTGCTTTACAGTAACAATCGATAGTTAACAGCACTCTGTTAATCTTTCATGTTCCGATAAATTTTAGGAGGGTAGAAAACCGATTTGGTTTGCAATAAGTTTAATCTGGTGATTATATTTTTTCGGACAGATAGCTATCAAGCACTTAATCAGTGAGGATAGAAACTGGATCTTAAACTATATTAGACGAATGCTACAATAAAAAAAAGATTAAATCTAATCTGTATATAAATATTAGACTCCTGTTACTTTGTTACTCTAATTAAACAAAATGAAGTGGAAGAGCAACGACTTGGGTCCCACTGATTAATAGTGTCCAAAATATTTACACTAAAAACCACAGAAAACTCTGACAGGTTGGAATTGGCTTTATATTTCCTTAAAAGAAATTTTATTTTAATAAATGACATCATTTCATTACAAACTGGTTATAATTCGTATTAAGAATCAAAAGATAAGTCTGTAAACAGAAACGGCTGACCAAGATCTTAATATCCATAGTCATACGTTCCTTGATTGTTAATCGCGATCACTTATGGACTTTTATGAGTTTATCGGATAGATCTCGAGCGATTTCAGATTACGCGGTGTCAGCTTGGGTACAGCTGCAGTTCATAAAACCGCCGGAAAGACACGCAGAATGGCTGGCAGGCCATCTCCCGCTCCCCATAAACACCTCGTAAGCGAGCCTTTTGGCCCAGCATATTTATTACAAGAGCATGCCGGAAATATCTTAACCGTCTGGCAAATGCCTATCCCCGCCATTGCTCCTAAACCTTCCGCTCTATGTAAATTCCGCCGCTTGTCGAAATTTTAGAGACCCGTGGCACGCAATCCGGGAGCTCGGTCTTGGGCACAAATTGAATTGAATTGAAGTGGAATGAAGTGGAGTGGCGCAGGGAAAGTGCTTGCTTGGCCATCGTCCTGCACAATGCTAATTGGACGAAGGGCCAAGTGCTTTCGAAGCTTTTCCTTGTGACGTCCTCGTCTGTGACGTATGAATATGAATGGCTGTGGCGTCATAGTTTGCATGAAATAGTCCCCAAAGGTCCCAGCTGGGGAATATTTTTATTTATAGCCCCTTTGGTCAGTCCCTTTTGGGGGGCTGGTCTAAAAAAAGAGTTCATTACATTTAATGGCCAACAAAAAGGACCTTACAAAGCCTTTGAAGACATTATACTTTAAGGAATCTTTATATATTTTTCGTAATGTTATCTAAGCTAGTTTTGTATCATTATAAAACTGAATTTGAGACATAGTATTCATATCATATTTAATTCTTGAAGTGTTTATGAACTTCAAAACTTGTTTGTTTATATATGTTTAAGTTTCGATATAAAAAGAAACCAGAGGTTAAAGTTCAATGCATACAACTCTGAAAAGAACTATTTAAGTCTGCTACAAAATATTTATTTTTCCATTTTACGTGGCTGCTAAAAAAATAAAGCTTAAAGGTAAATATTTATGAATATTTACAAATGCTCATATGAGAGCAGAGATAATGTCTGTGACGAACGCAAGTGAGATGGGCCATCTTAGAGAATAGATAAACGGTTGAAAGGTACGAAACTCCAAGTGATCTAAATCAAAATAATAACCTGAATGCTAAATAAATATTATATCATATCATATTTGTAATTCAGTTTTATAACAATATTAAATCCTGAATAAATATATAAATATTTTAAAACACAGTAATTCCCCACAAGTATTCATATAAAAATGATAAATGTCACCCCGATTTTATAATTAATGCTTATTGCAGCCAAATATTGTCGATTTTGCTAATTAAAATAATTAAAGTGACAGCTGAGAACTCGGTGTGGGTTCGCGATGGGAATGGGGACTGCGAATGGGAATCCGCAGGTAACCGGATCGGCCGGTGGCAGTATAATCAGAATATCGAACCGTTGCAGTTCATTGAATGAAACCGCACAAATGCCGCGCACACATTTTGTAGACATTTAAATGTAACATCTCTCAGGCATCTTAATTTATTCAACCGATTCTGAGGGAGGAGAGAGGCGGGCGGTGGAAATGGGGTGGTGGTGACAAGCGGGCGCCGCTTCCTGGACGAGTTTTTTATACCGCGAGTTGTCTGAGTGCGTGCGGGGGGAATGCACCCCACTGTGCAGCTTCTTCTTCGTCGGAGTCTTCGATTAATTACAGTCTGAGGTCACCCATATTTACATATAAAATCTTTTTGGATATTACTCAACACTAAACATCAGGTTAGCTCAACAATAAAATGTCAAACTTATTAGAAGGTGGTATTTTCTATTTAATAATTACTAATTTAGTACTTTCTTTGACATTTAAAGTTTCAAACTTCAAAATCGATAAATAATTTTAAATGGTTAAAGGGAAATGTATATCGATAATACTTTTCAATTAATATACTTTTTTTTAGTAATATTGCTATAGCATTTGATGTGTAAAAAGCATATCAGATCCATGCAAAACAAATAAAAGTATATGAAACTTATATTATTTGATGGTTTATTGCTATGGCTAGGAATTAATGATACTTTTAATACAAGTTTTTACAATTTTTCATCTGAAAACCTATATTTGAAATGTTGTTTTCCCCATTTCCCAAGAGAGTATGTATCTTTCCAATTTTATGTTAATCGAATGACTCAACATTGTTGTTGTTTATGGTAACCGTATTGTTTTAGCATTCCACTTTGATGGAAATGTTGCACATTGCACGCGTACGCAAGTTCGCTATATGTATTGGTGTGGGTGGGAGGAAGAACCGAAATAGAATTCGTGTGTGTACTTTTTTTGCGCATTTAGCTGGCAACCGACAAAGCAAACATTTGAACTGATTTCATTTTTTGGACAGTTTTGTTTTAGCCCAAACTGACATTATTGCAAATAAAGCGGCTAACGGGATGTCCTTGGCTCTTTGTTGTTACTGTCTTTGCAACCAACTCTCTTGGCTCTTCCTCTTTGGGTTGGTGTTGTAACTGATGTCATTGAGGAGGCAAAAGGGCGCACACTCAAAGAGTGAGAGCGGCTGAGAGAGTGTGGGAGAACACGCGCGAGCATCGCAGCGGGAGAGTGCGAGAGCTTTCTTCGCCTTCCTTTAGCGGCGACATCGCCATCTGCGCCGCTCTCTCACGCTCTCGCTATGCCTTTCTCTCCTATGGGGCTGCTGCTACACTATGCTACAATGGCTTTGTACTTTTTTGTACTCTCTAGTGTCCGTTGTAGTTAGCATAACAGTTTAGCCTTTTTTTGAGACTTTTTATATATTAAAATATTTTTTAATCGGTTTTTAAAATACTTGAGATATACTAAAATAATTATCAAAGGTTTTAATATAATTTTAAATACATTTTTAGCTCTCACCCATTTTTATATAGTTTTTTTAAGATAACATTTAGAAAGCCCACAGCTTTGATTATTACGAATGCTAAGCACTTGGCTTAAGATGTACAGCAGATAAAGTATTGTATTATCAGTAGGGTTCCTCACACGTACAAACCAAAACCCCTTGCTTTGTTGCTCAGTGCTGTTCAGATGCCGTTGGGGGGCGGCGAAAATGATTCAAGAGCCAACGCCACTCGCCGCCAACTCGCTCAATCGAAAAGCTCCACTCGCGGCGAACGGACGTGCACCGAACCAAATCCCCAGTGCTGGCGCCAATTCTATATGTGAATCCATCGGTGATAAATCCATAAAGTCACCCAGAGCGAACAGTTAAAAGGCAAAAAGGAGAACTATTTTTGCATTTCCACGCGCGGCTTCCGTACAACGCAAAAGTCTGGCCACCAAGCTGCCCACACACAACATTTAACATAATATATTTTTCAAAAAAAAAAGCACCCTGAACTATTTATAAATATTTAGCGAAAGCGGAAAAACAAATCCAAACTATTTTGCGTCAATTGAATACGAAATCGCTCCGAAGACCGTGGCAAGCAAATCAAAACGGACAGTTGCTAGCTGTAAAACCCGAATTTCTATTTTGACTTAAAATCGATAAACAGTAATTGTGCGCGAGGCGAACGCCAAACGAAGTCAAAGGGAACAAGAAGCAAGAAACAAAAAAAAACAGTGCCACCCACCAACAAAGCCAGTAACGCCTACGGCCACAACCACAACTACAGACTAGTGTAAACTATGACAATGCTGGAAGGAATGACGTCGATTGACCTGGGCTCCAGTCCCATGCAAGAAACCACGGGCGACATGAACAACGTTCTGCCCGATGAGCTCATGGAGACGCCGGAGGAAAGGTAAAAGAGCCTCTCGCCGCGCCACGCCGCTCCGTCGGAACTCTATATTGAAACGTGTCAGTCACGGAGTCGGACAGGCTATCACCGCCCATCTCTGGCCCCATTTGCAGTAAACAATTGGTCCTTGCCAAGTGTTAATGACGTCAGCGGCGGGCGGGGGTGCATTACACAGGCGAACTCATACAAATCAAAGTCATAACTGTCAGGAGAATATATTAGGTTTTGGCAGGAATAATATTCCAAGCAAACAAACTATCGCCCAGGGTTCCTAACTCTATTCCTAGTAGATTTTGTAGGACGAAAAGACTAAATAATTATGCATATGATATTATGCATATATTTGAGGCTTAAAGTACATAAATAAATTAAATATATAGGCTTTTGTCTGAAAATTTGAGTAAAATCGGATAATAAACTTGGGAGTTATTAGCCAATAAAGCTGGAATTTTATGAAATGGTCTAAGAGGCTGCCGAACTGAAGGGAAATGTATTAACTGAATAAAATAGAGAAAACCAATTAGGAAAATTATATAAAAATTAAAAAAAAATCTGTAGATTTTGGGGGTTTTAAACACAGCCCGATCTAGCAAAAATTACGCGAACCGGGCACTCCAGACCTCTAGGCTATACCCTATATTACATAAAGGGCGGCGATTGTTTCACTAAATAGCTTCAGCATTTCTGGCACTTAAAAGGTTATATTTTATTCTATTAGAGTGCAGAAACAATTGTGTGCGAAAGGGCAAGCAGATAACATTAAATTTGTTTAGCTATTTTAATAATATTTTTTTACGATAATTATACAGAATTATAAGTTGCATTATTTATAATGAAATATGTATGTATTTAAAAATTGAGTATCCGTTTTTCAAAATAATTATTATGACTCGGATTTAAATGGTCATAAGTTTTGACATTAACGATTTGTGACTAATGTGAGTGACGAGTTTTAATTGCTTTCCATCAAATTCGAAACCTACCGAAAGGTACCACTGTACTATTGCCCTGAGAGCAGCTCTGAATTCCATTTTTAGACTGGTGCATCCTTCAGTTTGTGCATCCTTTAGCTTGTGCATCCTGCAGTTTGCCCCTGACTTCTTGCTCAGCCATCCAACCTTCAGCTATTCAGCCGCTGCATGAAGTGAATCCATCCCAAAAATAAAAGCCAGCCTTGTTCGGCCTTGTTTTTCCGTACGTGCCAGTGAGCAATAACATGCAACGCGGCATGTGCGGCGGCAGGAAATGTGATCTAATAATAATGTTATTACTTCTCCGTGGCGTTGACTGGTTTAAGTGTGAGATTTATTCCACGGATTAGCATTGCGCTTTAATATTCATTGTGTTTTTCGCACGATAATCACATTCATGGGGGCACCGCCCGGCACCTGCCCAATCTACCTGCATCCGTATCCGCAGCTATATCTGTATCTCCCTTTTGGCCTGGGCAAACACAAGCACTGAGATTGAGTAGGAGTTGGCCAAGAGACTGCGTCACAATGCGTCACATTTGGCCACGTTTATCTCGGATCTTTATCTGGTTTCCTCTCTGCAGTCCTAAAAGGCTTATCGGTTGCTGCTACCGGAGCTAACTGCGGCACGAGGCGGCCAAACATCACATTAACATACCGTCCGACGGCATTCGGCTTAATCACGGCATTAAGTCAGCTGAAAATTGACTCACATTAGTCTCGATTTAGCGCAGGCTGAGGTGTTCAATTAGCCAGCGCGAAAGTTTGTATTCCGGCGTGTGGCTGCGAAAGTTGTTAATCATCTTAACACAACTTTGTGCACCTTTAAAAGGTGCAAAAATATATAAATTTGTATGTAGATATATCGGTCCGTTGTCCAATTTTCGTTAGTAGTGACTAATGGGCAATCTGCGCACTTATTTAATTGCCCATTGAATGCAAGTTTTTCACCCACATTTAATTGGATGACCCATTTTCTATTCCCGCCCCCGCTTCCATTCTATTTTCGTACTTTTATCTGGCAAATATTTGCCTCGAATTTAGCACACTAAATAGCACAGCAAATAAAAAGCAAAAGCCAGCTAAAACATCAGCTTAGCACGCCTTTCAAATTTATAATTCGCCAGTCAGATAAACATGATGTTCAGTGCTTTTTGCCAAATGAATTCCAAGCAGTCGGCCAAGGCGACTTACAGCAGCTTCTGGTCGTGACAGACACTCGGGCGGTGACACTGCTGTCATTAAACGCGTATATGGCCTGGAATATTATTGCGTGACGCCACATAGTAATCGATCGAACCTCCCCTTCCCTTTCAGGCCCCTACATGTCCATTATGTTCAATAGATTTATAGTCGTAGTACTTGAGAAGTCAGAGGCCGGGGAGTAAACAAAGCGAAAGGAACCTAAAATAGAGGCAGCCAAGCGTGTAGACCATTTTGCAATCGATCTTAGGGGCCATTGTTTATTCTGTATTGGATTTCTCGGAATAATTCGCCAGGAATATCTATATGTTTACGATTTACAGAGATTAACTTATTTATACTACCTAGAAAATCATGTACTCTACCTGGAAGTAAAGAAATGATAAGTCTTAACTAATAAATATTAAATCATTAATATAATCAGGCTAGAATTTAATTTATTCTAGATGAAAAATGTTCTTAAAGATAAAATCGGATCTCTTGGCTTGATTTCTTAGATACTATTAGATCTTTTAATAGTATTTATTCGAATCTAACTTTTAATCTCTCTTTTTTCAGATACGAACGCCTTTTGCGTCGCGCCCAAGTCGAGGACTTGACGGAGGTCTCCGGCATCGGCTGCCTTTACCAGAGCGGCGTGGACCGCCTGGGTCGGCCTGTGATTGTGTTCTGCGGCAAATGGTTCCCCGCCCAGAACCTTGACCTGGAGAAGGTAATAATATAACCCTAGGTTTTTCATAAAAAACATAACCTAATTTGTGTTTCTCTGCAGGCCTTGCTATATCTGATTAAGCTACTGGATCCCATCGTTAAAGGAGACTATGTCATTTCGTACTTCCACACGCTGACATCCACAAACAACTATCCATCGCTGCACTGGCTCCGCGAGGTCTACAGCGTGTTGCCCTACAAGTGAGTCCTGCTTTTCTAAAACTCTCTCTAGAGATTTATCCACTAAGCCTGCAACGTTTCCGTTTTAGGTACAAGAAGAACCTGAAGGCCTTCTACATAGTGCACCCCACGTTCTGGACTAAGATGATGACCTGGTGGTTTACCACATTCATGGCGCCAGCCATCAAGGCCAAAGTGCATTCGCTGCCGGGTGTGGAGCATCTGTACTCGGCCATCACAAAGGATCAGCTGGAAATTCCCGCCTACATCACCGAATACGACATGGCGGTAAGTCAAGAGAACCTAAACACCGAATACGACACTGATTTTATATGAATATCTCTCTTTTTTACAGACCAATGGCCTGCATTACTTCAATCCTGTGCCGACTGCCTCGTAGATGGCGGCCATCGTAGCTGTCTAGAGACAGTGATCAGCCACCATAGCATATACATACATATATATATATATATAGATACACACACACTTGTGAAGTTTTTATAGATTTTATATAGAACGTATTTTGTTTTCTTGATAAGTAATATTTGTTTACTTGCGCATAACTTTCGATGTTGTCGTTTATCGATTGACTTGCCGCAAGTTTGTTGAACATTGTGTAGCATACTTTTATGGGAGTGGCAGAGTCGCCCGATCCCCCAGAAAAAAATGAAAACCAAACCAATTAGCTAAAAGATAAATCGGCATCGCAAAACCAAAAAACCAATACCAGATAATTATGTAAAACATTCTTATGAGAAGCATGAAAAATTAGTTAATTAGTTGGCATCGGCAATTGATTGAACAACCAAAACCCTTGCTAATTCGCTACAAAACTAGATGTTGAACTATTGGTAGGTGACGGTAGGTGAGAGGGTACGGGGGTAAGGACTCGTGGACGAGGCAAGATACCAAAAGAAACCAAAAATCGTTGGCAATGCTGAACAAAATGAAATTTGATTAGAGAACCTGCATATACCGATATATACAAGATTATTCTAAATATCAAAATTGATAAATTGTACTTGATTATGGAAAGGAAACAAAAATACATGAATAAGTATACATATTGTTAGTTATCTTTGCAATTACAAATTGTATTATTAATGTATTAACACTAGAGCTAAAGCGTATGCAGTTTGATCCCCCGATATATACACACATACGTACTATAATTCAATTGTATTTATACATAACTATATATACTAAATATACACCACTAATAAATTAAAAACAAAACAAAACCAAACACGGAGGAGATGTCGACTCGCAGAGCAGAAGCATATAGTATATATTTTGAGGCTCAGATGAGGACGGATATGTATATGAGTGCAGCACAGAGCCTGCCGAACCTTTTGTAGATACTTACTAGAGCTCACCGTAAGGCCCCTCCCAGGAATCGAAACACCAATAAAGAACCTAACGAATAACGAGTAATGAATAATGAATACTGATTACGGATTACGGATTACTGAATACTGTATGTTAATTGTTCAACTTTGATATGAGAATATGTTGAGGCGCATGAGATTTCGAACTCGCGACACGTCCCCTTTATCTTCCATGCACCGTTTGCGCTCAAAAGAAACCCAGAATCAAAGCCAATAGCACGCCACTGCTATACACAATATATATATAAATATATATATTTGTAATTGTGAGAAACATAAATGTCATATATGCATAGGTAATTAGTCGAATCAATTATGGCGCACCCGCAGCAATCGGCAGCAATCAGAATCAGAGCCACACTCAAGCCAACTGACGAGCCAGAAGGCGGAAGTCAGAAGCCAACAGCCACAGCAAACACCACGCAATTACATGCAAAGTAAAATGCACTCAGGGATTGATTTAAAACCAAAAAACCAAAAAAAGTAAATCCAAAACGAAAATGAAAACAAAAAAAAGAAACAAATTTAGATAACGACAAATGCGCTTTCCTCGAGAACCACAATCGGCAGCCTGGCTAGTACCTAAAACGAGAAATCAAGTAGAGTTATAGCAACACCAAAGAGAGATAGTTTTTGGAAACGTTCTTATAAGTACATATGTTCATCCGAGGATGTCCTCGACTATACAATTATATGCCAATTACATATTTTGTATTGCCTCACCAAGAGAATTTAGGTAAAAATTAATCAGAGTGCGCGATGGGGATGCTAAAATTCCACCCTGTATCCGAAAGAATCACAGCAATTACTCAAGCTAGCGAACTACAGCCTACTAAGAAATTATGCTTGTATGAGAGCCACCTTGCAGGAGTACCACAATCGGGATATACCTACAAACAAACATATATCTATGGCGCTTACTCTCAACTGTTATTGAAAAAATTAAGAAACATAAAAAAGAAAGTAATAAAACAATACAGAGAACCCGCTCCTAATGGAGTTCAAACCCAAATCGAGACCCCATGTTATGCCAAGTGTTCCTTTCTAAAAGTATATATTTAGACGAATACTTTTCGTAATATTTGAATATTTGTAGATAAATCTAAAAGTCGATCATTGAATAATGAAGCCAACTACAAGTAACTAGTAATCTCTCATTGAATCTAAATATTTCCCCAAATTTTCCCCTTCTAATATTGCTATTGCTTTAGCGTTAAAATAAAAAAAACATTCACAAAACAAAACTAAGCGAAATCGAAAGAAAGCTAATAAACAATTTGAATGAAAACTGATGATTTGTTGCTAAATTAATGAAATTGTACCTTTGAAAGGAATTCTGCGATTGATTCTTTCCTAGCGTAGCACAAATTCCTTATAGTTGTTAAATCGGAATCGAGATGATGAGGAAATGGCACAAAATGCGAAATTAAGTTAAGTTTTTCCAAAAATTCGAGAATCCAGCTCCTTGTTCTTTTTGTATATATAAGTACATACAAGGTAACAAATTTAATTGGTAATTAATAAAAGAAAAACAACAAAAAACCAACGCTTTCGTTTAAAATAATTTCCGAACATGTGTCGTTCTGTGTTGCTTCTTAAGAATATTCCTTAAACCTCTATTTAAATCACATTGTATCGCAGCTATTACTCCTAGTTAATTATCAACTTGGTCTGCTTGGCGTTCGGTATGTACTTGTCCTTGTACTCCTCAAACATCTTCTCCAGCGCCTTCATCACCTCGCCATGGATTTTGTCCACGTAGGCGGCATCGGGTTGATCGCTCCTCACCACCTCGATGGGGGAACCAACTGGAATATTTTATATTTTAATTAAATAGGAAATATAGGCGGATATAAAATCCTGTCCAGGACTCACCAACTTGCACAATGCGTCGGCGATAGGGCAGTAATCCGAAGGAGTAATTGAACATGCCGCGACCCTTGGGCAGGAGCGGGGAAATGCCGGTGAATTTTTTGAACACGTTTTGAAATCGCCGGAGAAGGGACTCCGGAGGATTGGCCACCTGATCGTATATGTCCACCTCGCCGAAGGAAAACGTGGGCACTATCGATGACCTACAATCACAGGGTTAAATACCAACTTCTAATTACTTCTTAACCTTTCTACTCACCCCGTTCGAATGGCCATCTTGACGAATCCCTTGCGGTTTTTCAGAGTCAGAACATACTGGCCAGGATACGAATCCATGGCCTCCTGGGCGCCACCCACCAGAATGGCCACCGCATTGGATGTAAAGCCATCCCGATTATCCTCGTGCTGGGGATCATTCGACTTGCTGAGCAAGTAAGCCAGAGATTCCTTGGAAACCGACACCATGCCCCACCAGCGGACGATATCACGTAGGATTGGTGTCTTGAAATGATGATCCAGAGTGGCTATTTTAGGTCGAACTTGCGGGAACAGCTCCAGCCACTTGGTGATCTCCATACCCATGTTCACACAGACTCCAATCCTTAAAAAAGCTCATATATTATAGATTTTAGGCTCAATAAAGTCTTGAAGGCTTACCCAAGCAATCCGTGAGGGAAGCAGGACAGGATATAATTTTTGTTTGCCGGCAACTCAGCGGTTTTTACAAGTTCCACCGGGAAGTAGCTGCGATATCTCGGATTACTTCGGTAAAACGACCAGCTAGGGGAAATTGATAATGTCATTATCTGTAAAGTAACTGGACTGTGAGTTGTAAAGCACTTACCCATTGCCCTCCATAATGGCGTAGTTTTTCTTGTAATCCTTATAAATGATTACAAAATAAATCACAAATAGACTGCGCAGAACAAGTCCTCCGTAGTACTACAAGAAATAGAAGGACATTAAATAGCATCATAAATATATCAGTTTAAGATCCAGAACAAATTTAAACAAGTACAAAAAAGTGTTAGAATATTAAAGCAGAACTTATCTGAATACATAATGTTCTCAAATAGCTTTAACTCAGTTTAATTAATTTATGAGTAACTTATGTACTCCACAAATCTTGAGTTAAAAGGGAGAATGAAGGTAGAAGATATAAAAGAGCATTGTCTAGACTCTAGAGGTTTATACAGAGCCTATATAGCCTCAGAGGTTGTAACATTTGACTCTTGGACGAAAGCCTCCGGTTTCGAGCCCCGAAAAACATGTTTTTTATATTTTTATAACCATACTGAGCGGCATCACCAGACAAGTTACAAACTTCAATTTTACATATTGATTTTGTGAAACATTCCATATAACTCTCTTTCATTTGCTCTTTATTTTTATATATATATATTTTTTTTTTTAATTTTTCACTTCACTTTGTCACATTTTTGATGGATTAAATTCAATGATTTTAGGGATTACCAGCAGGAAGGCAGTTATGATCCAGGATAAGAGCGGCATAGAGAAGATTGTGTAGGTAAAGCCAGCCGTGACCAAAGTCTGGAGGCGCCGCGACAGCGGAACCCGGAGAGGAGCCCACTCGATTTTCATATTGAAATCTTCCGACCGATCTTCGACACAAAGTACCGACTCTTGAGACGTCTTTCAAGCGACTGAGCGATCGCATAGCAGCGACAAGCGATTTCCAGTGTGTAACCGAAATCGGACTTATCCTTATCAACGCGGCGACCCGCCGCCTCTTCTTTGGGGCGTGATGGAGAACCTCACTTCAGACGGTGATAAGCCGCAGATAAATGTCTAAGCCAGGCACTAGACATGGGACAAACACAGTGTTAAGTAGGATTACGTCACTCGCTTCAGATGTATGTCTCTGGACAAGAGCCTTCTATTCAGATTTATATGCAGAAATTATAGTCAAATCAATAGCCATATCAGAGCGATAATGTGTGATTGGGCGGGGCTGTAAACTTCGATAATGATCATAACAGAGGTGGTGGTAAATGCTTGAAGAAAGCTGAATCATATCTAGGGGTTCATGTTATATGGCAGGGGGTCTGGGGTACGATTCCAATGTTTATATGCCGGCCACACACTCACAAACAATTCTTGACCTTTAGAACATTTTTTTTTATGTTTCACGTGTTGGCGCTGGTTCGCAACAGCCGAAATTAAACTGTGCTTACCCCAATATTATTTGTTCTTTATTGATAAGAGGTTTGGTTTGGTTTTAGTTTTTTTTTTGTATTTTTTCCAAAGATTTGTGTCGCTCTTATCAGCCGGCGAGTGTCTCCGTCGAACAAGTGCTGACTCACGCAGACGCTATTACAATGGATCGTAAAAAAGTGATGTTCTTGTAATATAAACACTGACATTTCATTTTTTCTTTATTTAATGGGAGGTATTTCTTGGACTGCTTAAATATAGAAACTAAACTTGAAGTGCTTTATGTAGGGCCCTAGTATTTCGTCATGTTAAAGGTTAATATTCTCACAAATCACAAAGGGTTCATTATCTCACTTTATGGGCAACAGCGACGTACGAGTATATATGCGCTGTCATATAATATTGAACTAAATAATCGACGCGATAAGGTCGGAATACTATAGGGTTCTATATACACACGTAATTAATTTAGAGCTTGGTAATTACCTCAGTTTTAGGAGCACGTAACCCTCATAAAATATAAATAGAAAAACCAAATTCTGTTTTTATTTTCAATTATTTTCTATTTTTAATATTGCTTTCACGAATATGTTTGCTTACGCCAAAACTGCAGTTGGTGTAGTTAAAACAAAATAACATTCCAGGTTCTTAAAGCTAAAGATCGTTTATAATACAGCTTCATAATCTCTTTCTCCTTTCCAGCTACTGTATAACCAGTTTGGCATTCTTAGAGTCCTTCAGGTATTTGTCTTTGTTCTGCTCGAATAACTTCTCCACAGCCTCGATGACCTGTCCATGAATCTTGTCCACATACTCAGGATCGGGTTGGTCACTCTTCACCACATCAATGGGAGAGCCAACTGCAACGAACAATTAAATATTAGATTCAATATGAAATTATTTAAAATAAAGTAGCTAAAAGTACTCACCAACTTGGACAATGCGTCGGCGGAAGGGAAGGAAGCCGAAGGTGTAGTTGAAGAAGCCACGACCCACTGGAATCAGTGGAGAAACGCCGGTGATTTTCTTCACAACATTCTGAACCCGGCGAAGCAGGGATTCCGGAGGATTGGCCACCTGTTCGAAAATGTCCACCTCGCCGAAGGAAAAGGAGGGAACAATCGCAGAACTGCAGAAAAGAGGTTAGTAACCAAGTTTAATTAATTATTAACTGCAGGATTTTACTCACCCCGTTCGAATGGCCATCTTGACGAATCCCTTGCGACTCTTCAGGGTCAAAATGTACTGACCAGGATGCGAGTCCATGGCTTCCTGAGCGCCACCCACCAGAATGGCCACCGCATTGGATGTAAAGCCATCCCGATTCTCTTCGTGCTTGGGATCATTCGATTTGCTGAGCATGCGGATCAGAGCCTCCTTGGAGACGGACACCAATCCCCAGCAGCGTAGGACCTCGCGCATGAAGGGAACATGGAAGTGCTGGTCCAAGGTACCCAGCTTTGGTCGAACCTGGGGGTACAACTCCAGCCACTTGGAGATCTCCACACCCATGTTGATACCAATGCCTGTTCTACAAGCCAAATCAGTGTCTATTTATATTTAAACGATAAGATTGGCTATCTGTCAATGTACTTACCCCAGAATTCCATGGGGAAAGCTGGCCAAGATGTAGTTCTTGTTTGCTGGCAGTTCGGCGGTTTTCACCAGCTCCACGGGAAAGTAGTCGCGATAGTAACGATGGTAGCGATTGGTGCGGGTTATCATCCAGCTGAGGCGATGCAATGCGGGGTTATTTCCATAGATTTTTCCTTTTAGGTGAAAGCGTTACTTACCCATTATCGTCCACAACGGATTGGGTTTTCTTGTGATGCACATAGACGTAGGCCAAGTAGATCAACATGAGGCTGCGCAGCAGCAGCCCTCCATAGATCTGTAGAGAGCATAATCCTCAGAGGTCATGTCTTTATTATGATTATTAACTTATTTACCAGCGATCCAGCTACCAATAGGAAGGAAACTGATAGCAGAATTGGCAGCATGGAGGTGAAGAATGCCGTGACCATTATCTGCAGACGACGCTCCAGAGGCACCCGAAGTGGTGCCCATTCGATCTTCATTGTTGCTCCCTATGTGTGACCCAGCAATGTCCAATATTCCAGTAGCTGTTCTTTCGGCGGTTCGCCCACGACTGAGTGATATGCGAGCCAGCGACGGTCAGTTGTGGCCTGCATCAAACTTATACTTATCCTTATCGCTCTTGGCTCCGATGGCGGGCGCCCGCATTAGGGGCTAATCGTTAGCCAACTAACCAACTAACCAGTAGTTCTTTGTTTGGGGCCGATGGGAATTCGCGATTAGAGTGATAAAGGTTCTCTCATAATCGGCGTCTGGCAATCACACGTCCACGGGTGCAAAGGTATGCGACGATTCCAATGCGACGGCCGGCTATCGTCAACCAAATTATTGCACCTTTTGACTTTAAGAACAACGGACGGGGTGATTCAATTAGCGTATTATGCTCAGGTCGTATTTCTTCAGACTAACTATGAGTTGGCGTTGACTTTGACGATAAGAAAATGTACTTATTTTTAATCCGATGCCAACTGCGAGTGATTAGTAAAGCTCCGATGATGAAATGATTGCCTAAGCTATGGTAATTGCTATTATTGTAAAATAGTTCACAAAGTCCAACATTTGTAGAACAGGTTTTTGCTATCTATAACGCATTTATAAACCTGATAGAGATATTAAACTATTAACGATATGTTGGTAATTATATCCCTAGGTAACCTATCCTTCAACTATAAAACGCTCTTTGAAAATACAAATATTCTCCGCCAATTTACATTTTAAAATGCATATTTCATAACGTTTTCCAACACTGCACACGATCGGTCTAATCGATATTAATAAATTCCAAAGCTTTCAATGTCTGTTCATCGATTATCGATTCCGTTGATCGATATTACCTTATTTAAAAATGGAATCCCTACTTACGGTTATCAAGAGCTTCCTCCGAAGAATCAATAAAACCAAAAAAATGCGTCAAACTTATAAGATTAAGAAATTTGTTTCTAATAAGTGCTTATAAAGCACTGATCACATTTTCTATAAAACAATTATAACAAAAAACGCTCTGGTGACTAGTGAATTATCAGCTTGCTCTGCTTGGAGTTGGGAATATATTCATCCTTGTACTTTTCGAACATCTTTTCCAAGGCCTCAATGACCTGTTTATGAATTTTGTCCACATACGCAGCATCCGGTTGATCACTCTTGACCACATCAATGGGGGAGCCCACTAAATAATTGTAGGGTTTAAGTAAGAGCATTACCAGAAGGCCTGAGGGAGACTCACCAACTTGGACGATGCGCCGGCGATTGGGCAGGAAGCCAAAGGTGTAGTTGAAGACACCACGACCTTTGGGTATGAGCGGGGAAATGCCTGTGAACCTCTTCACGAAATCCTGGAAGCGACGGACCGAAGAGTTGGGGGGATTGGCCACCTGATCCAGAATGTCCACCTCGCCAAAGGAAAACGTGGGCACAATCGAGGACCTGTAAAAAGTAGGAACACATTATAGACCTCTGCCAAGTTAACCAGCTCCATCACTCACCCCGTTCGAATGGCCATCTTGACGAATCCCTTGCGGTTCTTGAGGGTCAATATGTATTTGCCAGGATGCGAGTCTAGGGCCTCTTGGGCGCCACCCACCAAAATGGCCACCGCATTGGAGGTGAAGCCATCCCGATTGTCCTTGTGCTTGGGATCATTCGATTTGGTCAGCAGATAAACCAGTGCCTCCTTGGAAACGGACACCATACCCCAGGATCTCAGCAGGCCGCGCACAATGGGCGTCAGGAAGTTCTGATCCAGGGTGGCGACCTTTGGCCTGACCTGCGGAAACAGCTCCAGCCACTTGGAGATGTCTAGACCCATGTTGATGGAAATGCCGGTCCTATCGCGGGTTCAATATTTACATAAAGTTTCGTCACACGAGCGGCCATCGATAAGATTGGCTATCAGTCAACAAGCTTACCCCAGAATTCCGTGGGGAAAGCTGGCCATGATGTAGTTTTTGTTCGGGGGCAGCTCGGCTGTTTTTACCAGCTGCACGGGAAAGTAGTCCCGATAGTGCCGAAACAGCCAGTTATTGCGATTAATCTTCCAGCTAAAGGGGATTAGTTTAATTGGTTTTATTGGGCCTTCAGTCGAATTACTTAATGCTCACCCATTGCCGTCCATGATGGAGTGGGTTCTGCTGTGATTCACATAGACATAGACCAAGTAGATCAACACCAAGCTGCGAGTCACGAGTCCACCATAGATCTGAGGAAATTCCAGCAAAATATTATGTTTTAAACGGCTAAAAAATGTGTTTTTCTGACTCACCAGCAGGGCGGCACACAGAACGTAGGACCCCAGGGATAGGATCATGAAGAACACGATAAAGAAGGCCATGGCAAACGTCTGGCGACGCCGCTCAATGGGAACATCCCTGGGAACCCACTCGATTTTCATTTTCACCAACTGAGACACTCTCTTTGGAACCAATTATTAGGTAGCGACTCTTAGCACGGTCCACCAGCGACTGAAAAATGTCCAATGTTTAGTACGCATTTCTTATCCTTATCAGTATCCGTCGATGGCGCGAGTCCGGGGCTATCGGTAAGAGTTGTTAAAAAAAATACCACCGATTTAATAGTTATTTGCTTGGGGTGTTTAAAAATTCTGGCAATCAAGATAATGACTGGCTTTTAATAGAAGTCTGGCTGCAATTGCGATATAGTCTTATCATCGTTAAAAGCCGACCGTTGAAAGAGTTTATATGAAAATCACTTTCCTTTTAACAAATATAATTACTCTATATATAATTTACTCTATGACTAATTTGGTTTTCCTACTTGTATTACTTTCAAATGCCAATAATTATACTAGATAACACTTTCATGGAGTTTGCTTTTATTGATATATATACTATAATTAGCTACACTATTCCCTGGATTTCTTTAATTATTTGTTTATTTATAGCGGCATAAAAAACTATATATTGACCTCCAAAAGCTCTGTCACAGAAAATTCTCACAGTTGTATGTATTTATTTTTGTTTGGAACAGCGCACGCTGCTCAAATGTTTACACACGTAATGGATCGTTATCGCATTTTGAGAGCAGAACCGACGTCGCGAGCGTGCAATATTTAACTAAATTAACGAACGAACGCGCTCGCCGAGATTCCCATATAGAAGGCATTACTTGGACGCCATGCAACGACTGACTCACAGACGTAATTGCGGCTTCTAGGCGATATAAAGTGAATCGGGGGCAACTGGGGGTCGGCGGCATTTGCAAGCTTTAATCGAGGAAGACCTGTTTCCAACTAGATATGCAACTATTCTAATTCGAAACTGAAGCGAGGAAAGCGACTGTAATTAAATACTTGAAATTACCTTATTCATTTGCATTGTTTCGTAAACAGAATCGGAAATAGTTCTGGAATTAATATTCAAATGCTGGCGCCAAACCTTCAAACTGTGATTACATTCTGGTACTGATCAACACTAGGCTTGCAGTGCTATCGATATACCAACGAAATCAAATGCAATTTGCGCGGTATTAAAAAAAAAACAAGAAAGAAAGCTAACTTCGGTAAACCGAAGTTTGGATACCCTTGC
>JAEIIF010023281.1:0-18908 GCA_018874455.1 Drosophila trapezifrons | reverse complement strand
GCTCGCACTTACGTAAAATCCTATGTCAAGCCTCTAATAAAAACTCGAATTAATGAAGTTCTTAATACAGTATCATAACACCATTAATAGAATATATTATGAGGTTTTCAATTAAGTTTTTAGTTAGAAAGTGTTAAATCATTTTAATCTTCTACTTAAGATTTTTTTTAGTAAATATTAAGTATAAAAATCATTAGAATTTCTTTAGAAATCTTTCTAAAACTAGTATTTTTCTCTCTGCACGTGGGCGGAGCTTGGCAAAGGATAAAGCTAGCTAGCTAGCTGCTGGTGCAATGCGGCGTATACGTAATATGAGGGCTGTGTCTCGCTTACTGGTCTTACTGCTGGCGCTTGCAGCAATAGAATTGCAAATATTTTCCAGCGATTAAAATGCTTGATAATTGCTAAATTAAAACGCGGTGGGAGCTCGCCTCGCTCTGCTCGCTTAGCTGCAAAAGCAAAAGCCACCAGACTCGGGCTCGGACTCTGCCTCAGTCTCAGTCTCAGCCTCAGACTCAGACTTAGTTCCAAGCATTTGCGAGTAAGTGATTAAAACTAAGTGTCATAAATAAATAAATGCATAAATTATTCTTTTGAAAAAAAAAAACAACACACACTCGGACTATGGAGTGCAACAGAGACGGCTTATGAATGGAAAGGGATGGCCATAGTTGGCTGAGGCAATGGCGACGCTCGCTGAATAATTTGCGTTTTAGCCGCAATTGAAAATAAATCAGAAATTAATTCTTGGCTCACACACATGCGAAGCGGAGGGAAGAGAAGCGCGGGTATCTGCTATCTCCGTCTGCTTCAATAAAAGTGTCGCGCTAAATTTTTTTCTTTTTGCTTTTTTTTTTTTCATTTTTAATTGAGGCGGCGCTCGAAGTAAACAAAATGGTAGAGAGGGGAAAAACATACATAAAAAAGCACACAGAAGTTAGCGAACGATAAGGCTAAAGGTATTGACCTAAAGATACCCTGTGATATAGGATTATAGAGTGGGATAGGGTGGTAAATAAATGTATACTGTAGTATATCTTCTTATCTCTAGGAAACAGTGATAGAAGCAAGTGCAGACTCGTCAGTTTTTAAATATACCCAGACTTTTCTTAATTTTTCTTGAAAACCTCATTCAATTGATCTGAAAACTGGCAGATCGTTTAAGCATATAATTATGAAGTATTGTAGCGAAAAAGTTTCTATTATCATTTTTAGTTTTGAAGATATTTAAGATTTTGTTTAAAGAGAAATTAAGCAATAATTAAAGTTTTTCGTAATGGATAATAATAAACAAGTGTGGGAAATTGGTACACCTTAAGTGTAAGTTAAATGAGTTATTTACTTATAAAAAAAAATGTTTAATAGAGTTAAGTATTTTAAAAACAGCCTGCTCTTTTGTAGATTTATCTCTTATACCACATTCAATTGATCTGAAAACTGGCAGATCTGTTAAACACACAAGTATGAAGTATTGTAGCAAGAAAGGTTATATTAGCAGCAGGGACTCTAAAGATATTTAACATTTTGTGTAGAGAAAGGTGATGCCTTAATTAAGTGCAGTGTAACTTGTAGTACTAAGCAGTTAGTTGATAAAACAGATATCTCCCCTATGAGCACCTTACAGGGTACACATAAATTCCATAACCGATCGCAATGGCCATAGGAATCGAGATCTAGAATGAACAGAAACAGAACTTACCTTGGCGGAGCTCTCCAGCGGATTCCAGTAGACGGCGATGGCATTGTGCGACACTTCCTCGATGCAGCCAACGAGGCCAACCGAGTTCTTCGTATCTGTGTGTGGAAGAAGAGCAAAACGAGGAGGCAGGTGGTCAGAAGTGGTCAGTGGTAGATGGTGGTAGGAATCGCAGGCGCAGAAAATATGTTTGTATTAACAATTAAGGAAATTTCTGCGTTGCCATCCAGTGACAAGTGCCTAATGAGTTATGTTTGATGGGCCAAGCGGCGGCAGCATCTAGCAGGCGAGATTATCTGCAATCAAACAAACGGAGCGGAGAAGTTGCAGCAGCAGTCGAAGTTGCAGTTGCAGTGGCTGCTGCGTTTATCAATGTCATAACTCTCCTGGAACGTTGCGGGCCTTTCAATAAAAAGCCACAATTTACTGCTAGAAATACTAGACAATACAAATGGACAGTGCCGCATCCGACGCTGCTGGACTTCTCCTTTTCCCTCTCCTGCTTCTCCTACTTCTCCTACTTCTCCCTCTTCTTTCTCCGTTCTGGGGATCTTGGGCTTGGAGTTGGAGTTGGGGCTGGAATGGGGGTTCTACTACGCACCTGCATCCAAGATTCTTTGCTTCACGGAATGCTGACGACTGTGCCAGAATTGCCAGGCCTTGATCTCATCTTCGGGGCTCTTCTCCTCGCGGAACATTAGCATGATCACACTCTGTGGAACGGAAAGCAAATATGGTTATTAAATTAAGTGCTTAGATGGTCACTAAAAATTAATTCACCTTAATAATGATATATATTTTTAAGGGGAAATGTAACGCTATAAAAACTTAGTTAAGGAAATCGTTTTATTGGGAAGAAAGCTTCATGGATTGAGACTCTTCTTAGGGGGTTTTAGATAAACTCTTAAATTGATCAAATTGCTTTATAATTTAAGCTTATAAATAAAGGAAGATAAAAAGGTAGCTTCTGTTTTTAGACCAGTTTCCTAGACATTCTTTTTTATACAGAAAAGTTGTTTAATCTTCCTTAAGAATATTCTCAGAACTTGAACAGTTTAATTTTTAAGAACTTTCCCATTTAATACCTTAATTTTTTCTCAGGAAATTTAATAGAAATAAAATCCTGTCTCTAGATTAAATCTCTATAATGAAAAAATTAGATCTGAAGGACAAACATTGTCTAATCAAATTAGGATCTGCAAAGTTAGGCAACCCAACTCCCTTTCCTGGCTCAAAATTGATCTCTATCTGCGCGGAAATGCCTTGCCTTGCACAGGACATTCTCGTAATCCGTTTATGCTATCCCGATCCGGGAGAGAATCAGGGTTCATTGCTCTGACATATACGCGTTGTGACACTCAACTCACAACTCGACGGATCGCACCCTACGCCTTTCAAAAGTCAAAAGGATTAAGGCTGCACAAGAAAAGGACGAATTCGATTTAGCAGAAAAACGTCCGGCACATTTTGTGTCTTCTGCTCATCACGACTCATTGTTTTCCCAGCATTTGCATATTTTCTCTATCATTTATGTGTCTTCTTCTTTATTTTTTTTGTAGAATTTTTTAGATTTTGAATAATTAGGACGAAAAGGAAGCGCAGAGATAGTTCCCAAAAAGGAAACAGTCGCGAAAGCAACCCCTTTCCCGGTTAACTGATTACAGGCATAAATATTTTTGTGTGTTTTCGGAAAGTCTCTTCGGTCTCTTCGGGAAGTCTTTACATATTCATGGGCTAATCAGCTCGTAAATTATACTCAGTTTTTCTCCAGATTCGGTTCGCTTTTTCCCCGTTAGGGAAATGGACATTGCACGATTGGGTTATGCAAATGCCCAAGGTAGATGTTATACCTTATATTATATTTCTGGGACAAACAAAAAAAAAAAAAGGGCGCGCAGCTCTAAACAAATAAACTCGTAAATTAATTTTGACACTTTTTTGTGTCGAGCCTTGCAAAATATGGCAGTTTTATGGTAATATGAGGAGAGGAGGCCCGCTCTTGGGAGAACTTGAGAAGTTCCGTATTTCTCTATCTCAAGATCTGTCTCTCTTTTCGTTTCTTGGTAGTTTCTGTAGCAAGTTTCCTGCTTTATTCGGTTTTTTCTTTTTTTTTTTTGCTTATGCAAATGACAAGGACTCTTCCGTCTTGCTTTAATTTCAATTGTTGTTTACTTAGCCACTTCCTTACCCGGCAGGAACTTCCCTTTGCCACTTTCAAACTGTAACTTTGATGTCATTCTTCGCAGCTCTCAACGGTTCAGTTTACAATTTGCATTTGCATCCTTCACGTCATTTAAGCTTATCTGATTGATGATGTTGATGGGCATTGTGTCCTACTCCTGGCTCCTACTCGCTGAATCGTCCTGAACAAACATTGCCGACATACGGCTGTTGAAAGGATCTCCAGACACATTCAGACTTCTTGGCAATTTGCATTGAACGAATATTCAAATTCTCATCAAGGGATCGTCGTCGTCGTCGTCGTCGCACTCTCTTAGGCTTTCTCAGTATCATTTATCATCGCGCTCGGCAGCAGGATATGGGATGGGTGTAATTGAGCAAAGGGTTGGCGAGAGTTGATCGCACCTCGGGGTAGAAGCCAGCGCCAGGACCAAGGAGACGCCGCGCAAGAAGCCGACACAGATCCCCTGACAAATCACCTAGGATATAAGGGGTTGGGTTGTTGGCCTCCGGGGATTTTTCCTTCTTCCCAGTCCTGGCTTTCCTCCTGATCTGGTTCCCTTTCCCTTTTCTATTCCTGTTTCTGTGGTGTTGATGGCATAAACAAAACACACCGAAGAATGGAAAACAAGCAGCACGAACTTGATTGACAAAGCTCCCCTTCCTAGGTCTTAGACTTTACTATATATCCTAGATCCTATATATATACTTTGCTCTTGGATCCTACCTTGACGGTGGTGTTCTTGATGGGCTTGTCCGCATCATGCACATACTCCAGCGTTATCCCGTAGAACTGACCCTTGTTGATGTAGGTGATGCGATCGTCCTCGCGCCTCTGCGATGAGCTAATGGGGCTCTCCAGGTGATAGCGGAAGCCCACATTTGTGAAGCTGTTTGGGGAAGGGAATTTAATAAGGGAGAAATGTAAGGATAAGTCAGGGGTAAATATAATATAATAAGGAATTATTAGTATAAGGAATTTTACGGATTTTGTAAGACTGTAAAGAGAGTCTATGAATCTTCTAAGCTCCAAGAAAATCTTAATACAAATTTGAAGCATTTATGCAAGGATATAAATACTTCTTCTTGGCTTAATAACTCGCTAGGCATACTGTCTTTTCATATTAAGTTTAATTATTAATAAATAATTATTGATATTACAAAGTCTACTCACATTTTTGGTATTTGAATTTTGTCGGCATCATTCTGGCGTCCAAAGTCATGCCAGGGCCGCGATCGCGTCGATCCATTTGTGCTCGTATCCACCAGAGAGGTCGTTGGACTATTCTGACTCCCATGGACCACTGTCCGCTGCTGGATGCTGTTCACACTCACGGGTATGCTGCCATTGGCATCGATCAGGGTGCCGGGCTGACACAGCTCCGTGTAATCGAAGGACTAAATTTAGGGAATTAAAAGGAAGGGGAAAATAAAAAAGGAAATCGTTAGATTGGGGTTAGGGATAAATAAATAAATAAAGATAGCTAAGGATATAATGGACACGACACGCATTTACTCTTATTTCTTTAATAATCAAGGATGCCATAGAAAATATTTTTCCACGAAGAACATCTTAGACTTTTTCTCTAAAATTTCAATTAAGTAAGAAATATATTTTTATAAAATTTAATATAACTATTATAGAAGCTATTCCACTAAAGATAAAATCTCTATAAATTTCTATGGCACCTGAAACTCAGTTTCTTTTGAGAGATTACCTTTAAGAATCTATATTTTATCTTAAACTAATTAATTTATTACAAATAATTACAAACTACAAATAATAATAATGGACACGCCACGCAAACACTCTATAAAAAGGCTACTTTTACGTTCAGTTCTCATCCTTTCTCTTCCTTTTTCTCGGGGGGCTATACCTGTTGGATGTTGGTCTGATCCCGCGGAGTGATGGCATCCGTTCCAATGCCCGAATCCGGACTGGGCAGGTCCACCGTGAGACCCGCCGCCGTGATGGCCTTGGCGTACAGGGGCGTGGCTCCTCCATTGCTCTTGGCATCCTGTGGATGCGGATGTGGATGATGCTGCTGCTGCTGTTGCTGTTGCTGGTGCTGCTGGTGGTGTTGTGGCTGCTGCTGCTGCTGCTGGTGGTGGTGCAGGCTGCTGGTCAGCACTGTGGTGGTGGCGGGCGGGGGAACGCTGCCGGCAAAGCGGCCCTCATAGGTAACCACTCCGCCGGGCTGTGACACGGACACATCCACGTCGCCGTAGAGGGATCGCGTGCTGGCCGGCACATAGCCACCTTGGCCGTCCGGCGCAAAGTACTCCCGATAGTAGGAGGGCTCCGCAATGAAGGTGCTGGTGCTGGTGGGCGGGGGTCCTGGCGGTAGCCGGCTGGCCGTATACATTCCATAGTCATTGGCTGTGATATATGGACCCGGACTGGGGCTCTGCGCCTGCAGGGAGACGCCTCCGCCACCGGCAGCTCCTGTGGGTCCGGCGCCACCGCCCGCTCCGCTTGCCGCGCTGGGATGTGAGGTCTGTGTGCAGGTGGTTGATGGTTCACTCTCGGCTCTAAGGCATTGGGTTTCTCTGAGACAGTGCTGACAATTGGTGAGCCTTTCTTACCCCGGACAGATCGGTTTCGGAAGGGTATGTGTCGAAAGTCTGCCTGTTCTGTTTATTTTTCTTCTTTTAAATATTTTTATTGCTTGTTTTGATTTTATTTTGATGCTGTAATCGATTCTTATCTCTTTTAATGATTTTGTGTTTTTATTGAGTGGATTTTATTATTTTTTGGAGGCATCGATATTAAAATTAAGTTTTTGTTGTTTCAGTTAAAAATTTTAAATGGAAAAAAGCTTTGATTCATACAAACTCAGTGCAAAAATTTAAAGTTATTAGGTTCTTGATGAAATTAATGACTTTCTTCAAGGGAAATATATAAAAACGAATTGAGAATATGGCAGTTAAAGTTAAAAAACACATTATTTTGAGTTTAATTAAGGAATTCAGGACTAATATTCAAAGAACTAACATGTTATAATATAAGAAATCTTAAGACACTTCTTTAAGATCCCTCTTTATCCCATTTTCTGATAAGCTTCCACTACTTCCTTTGTTATTTCAGATATTGGGATCTTTATTCAATGAAAAAACCTCTAGAAATCGAACAAAGCTTCCAGATTTCAATAAACAAAAAATATAGAATATTTCTCTAATATCTGCCCTGTTTTACCCCACCCTTTTTTCTTCGATCTGTCCAGTTTTTCATATTTTTTTAGCTTCAACAAAGGCAGCACTGCTCTGGGAGAGGTGCTCACCTGTAGGTAGATCTGTGTGCCGCCCGTGGTCGCATACATCGCTGTGCTGGGGGAGAGGAGGAGTGGTGCTGGAGGTGGTGTTGGTGTGCTGCTTCCGGGGGATCCTAAGCCAGATCCTGCTTCCGATTCGCCGTCGCTGGTTGTGCTGGGCCTATCAGCTTCACTTGCGTGCAAGATCTGCGGAGAGTTGTGGTTGGGTGTTTCGTTCTTTTTTGTTTTTTCGGGGAGGGAACTTAAAACTAAAGCTTGACTGGAATCCGGTGGCTAAGCGACTGATCGATGGATCAGTAAACCATCTGAGAGGCAGAGAGTCTGTCATTGTGGCTAATGATTGATGGCTGATTGCGGCCCCCTGAAGGTCAGGCCAGCCGAGAGACACCAGAAACGAGGTGACAAAAAAACATAAATAGTGCGTGCGCGAGCGAGTTCTGGTCTGCAAAGCCAATGATTGTGTGGATTTTTCTTTCAGCTCCAGACCATGATTCATACAGCGGCAGCAGAGTCAGCAGCGGCCAACAGCTTATTGAAAAATAACGTCAACAAGTACAGTTTATAATAAAAGGCTATAAAAGAGTGTATATACGGGCCGGAATGAAACAGTCGCCGTCGTCGCCGCTGTTGTCGTCGAGTGGAAAGAAACCAATTAAAAAATATACAAAAAAAAAACAAACCAAAAACAACGAAAAAAGCGCGAAAAAAATCCACATTTATATACGGCAGATATATATATATACGGCTATATGCATATGTTAATTATCATTGTTTTTTTTTCTGCTGTATTTTTTTATTGGCCGCCCGAAAATGTCAAACGTTTTTGGAGACACAAAACGCAGGCAGCCAAATGAGGTAATACGGAGCAAAGTGTGGTCAATTCATGTCTTTGGCTCTGGCTTTGGCTTTAAATATATATATATATAGACTTGGATCGGAATTAGCAGACAGCTGCTGATTGGAAGAGGTTCGTCTTAGGTCTTTTGCTCTAAAGAAAGTGAAATCCCGACAAAGACGTCACAAGTCTTAAGCTTTTAGCCTTTGATCAAACCGGTCTTGACTTTTAATTTTTTTTTTTGGGTAATTTTTGTTACACTTTTTGTGGAGAGAACCTTTGTAATAATTTATGGTATTTATCTGAGTGGCTTTTCATGGGTCTGCTTAATTTTTCTTTTAACAACAACATTGTTTTGTTGGGCTTTTTGATTTGAATTTTTTATTCAGAGGTCTGCGTCTGTGATTTTTTTTTTGTGTTTTTTCTGTTCGCTTCATTTGCTTCTTATTTTTTTGTTTTTTTCGACGACGGCGACTCTTGTATAATTTAGCATCAGTAAAAGATTCTAGCTGCGAGCTAATTAAATTTGTTCATCGAAATCAATTTGCATTTTAAACTTTTGAACGTGCAACGTCAGAAAAGGCCTTGACGAATCCGATCGACGATCGATCCACGGAGACAAAGATACTTTGTTGGTTTTGTTTTCTTGGTCTTTTTGGTTTTTCGGTTTTCAGTTTTCGGCTTTACGGTGCGTGTTGTTTTTCAAGCCCAATCGCATCCGAATCTTGAAGCCTTTGTTGCTGTACGGTATATATGGTATAACTGAGCTATCGGTTATGAGCTAGCCGATCCGTGTGGATCGTTTAGAATTATGCTAAGTAGCATCGGCCACTAGCGACAAACGAACGATTCTGGCACATATTTATGTATGAGGAAGAAATAAAAAAAAGCACAAAACTAAAATCTAACAACAACATTTGGAGACTGAGACGGTGCCGGAGACGGAGACAAAGGAAACAAAAATAACAAAATATTTAAATAAAGCCAATTAACTATTTTAATGCCTTTTGGAATGATAAAAAGTGAAACTTTTTTCTTCTTCAAGTCAGCGTTTTATGAATATCGTTAATTCTCGGAAATAAAGTGAACGAAAAGCCGAGAAAAACAAAAAAACACACATCTTCATATATGTATATGAATATACGTAGACACAAAACGAAGCTTAACATTCATAAAATATGTTAATGGTTCCCTCCTTGATGCTGTAATTGTGGTTCTTCTGGGTAAAGAAAAACCCCATAGCCATATACCTCCTTCAACAATTTCAATTAAACTTTTAATAAGAGCAATAAACCCTCAAGGTTGCTCTTCGATTTCTTCATCTTTCTGAAGAAGAGCTTCTTCTGGTCTTTCCTCGGGAAAATCTCATTTGTTTGTGTCGTTAATGAGTCTCTTAGATCATTGTTTACACAATTAGCTTGTTGTGTCATTTAGGCTTTCCATTATTAATTGAGTTATTATTATTATTTCCTGCCTGGCTCACTGGTTCTCAGAATATAGAATATAAACTCTTAATTCTTAACTAAATATCTCTTAAATTTATTTAAACCTCTCTGAAGCTGACTCACGCATAACTGACAGCTGATTCATTTGACAAAAATAATGGAAATTCTCTGAAAATGTTGACCAATCATTTGGCAAATCAATTTACACTGGGATAATCCGTTTGGTACAGTAAAACCCCCAACTGATAAGCCGAAGATTTCGATTTCGAGCAATTAGAAAGGCAGCCTCAGCCTCACATCGGCTATACAAATTGCTGCTGCGGATTGGGAGATACTCGCGCCGATATGGCGACTATATAGAGCAACCAGAGAGAGAGTTGCTTGTTTAGCTAATCCGAGATCTTAATTCCCGTGTGTATCTGCCATAGTGTGTGTCCCTGTTTGGCGGTCTAATGATTACACTTTCCGGTGCAATGGAGAGCGCAATAAATAAATGGCCGAGAGTAAACAAAATTGATATGTTTTCCGATTCTCTGCCATAAATTAAGCCTGGCGAAACCTTAGACTTTAAACTATGCAACTGTGTGGAGTGTGCAGTGTGTGCCGTGTGTTTGTATGTAAATTAATCAGACAAATATTAAGAATAATTAACTGTCAATGCAAAAAATGTATAATAAATTAGAGTGCATGCAAATTGTTCGTGTGTGTGCACTGACTTTGTGGCAATTTAATATTTTTATTTTTTTCTGTTGAGCAAATTAATGCCCAATAAAACCAGAGACGGCAATTAACCAGCGCTGGATTCTGCTCAATGAATTTTCTGAGCCCAGGCAAACACACACACACCGCGCACACCCACCCGACAGTAAGAATCGCGCAGAAATGCGCGCCAAACGCAAAAAAGCGAACAAAAAACAAAAGACTTAGGCAGCGAACTTGTTCGTCGCGTGGGCGTTGAAAGGCAACGCGCGTTGCGCCCACACACACAAAGGCACATCGAGCTGGTGTTGCTTGCTGCTTGTTGTTGCTGCTGTTTCGGTTGTTGTTGCAATTGCTGTTGCTGCTGTTGTTGCTGCCGTTGTGTTGCTGCTGCTGTTGCGCGTGTGCGTTCGTTGTTGTTGTTTTGTTTGATTCATTGATTTGATTTTGTTTTGGCTTGCAGGTGGACAAACAGTCGAACTTCGATAACTTGAAGAGTTCTAAGGGTCTCACTTTATGGTTTATCTGTATTTATACTTATTTTTCTAACGATTTTTATGGATTTTTCATATATAATATTGTTAATTAAATCCCTATCTTCCACAGAACTCTAATGTTTTAAAGATAGTTCATTAAACCTAGTACTAAGGCGCCTGCATTCCATTACATGAATGATATAATGTCAGAAAACTAGTTAGATTTCCTAAGAACTCGGATAATTTAATACAAGTCACATACCGATAAAGACTTTGATATCTCGTTGACTTTGATTATAATATTTATACTAGAATTATAGGGAATTATCAGTATAATATTTATACAATAAATAGAATGGACAATACTTTATCTTAGATTTTATTATTTATCAAATTATAGAAAAGAAAGATTTTGATTTAATTTTGTTTACAGGTGGAACATGTAGGAGAATTTTACTATAAAAAGGATCAGTTTAATGAGTTGTGATCTTCAAGAGGAAAGCTTGACAGTTTGAGAGCTAAGTTAAGGAAGTTCGAGTTGTTTTGCCACCAAAATTGCACATTTTAATGTCTTCATAGTTCTTAGAAAACTTCTATTTATAGAAATGATCACAAATATGTAACAATAACTCCATCTAGTAAAGGTTATGGACCTTCTACTGTATTTCTAGGCCTTCAAAATGATACTTTTTATTTTAAATTGCAAATATAGCGAACTTCTATTTACCAATGATAGTTCTATATTGGTTTTCGGGTTAGGGACCTTCTACTGTATTGTCGTAGGCCTATCTACCTATGATATGGATATGATATGCCACAGATCGCACTGCCCACATTCCAATCAAGCTGTGTTGTGTTTTGCTATGCAGATCGGATATCACGGTCACTCACACTCACTCACTACTGCCGCCTGCCTTTTGCAGAACACTGATCACGGATCACTGCGATCTCTGCAATCACTGCCGGCGATCACTGCGATTATGGATCACGAAATATATATCGGGGGGTGTTCTGTTACAATCGATGTGCGGGCTATTGGTTACGGTTACGGTTACGGGTCGAAAATACGATACGTAAACGATACGATCCTACTCCGACAGCGCGATACTAAAGACTAAAGCGCGATCTCAGAAATCTTGAAAAAACCAAGTATGACAGCCGCGCCGCGCACACGCACGCACACTCGTGCAAAGTTGCGTCGGCCAGTTGGAACACTCACACATGCGAGCGGGCGAGAGCGGGACGGAGAGCTCTCATATCAGTTCAAAATGGTTGGAATCTCTTTCTGTCGCAATATTCTGACATGTACGTTCGTCAGGGGTGTGGGGAGCGGGCAGGGGGTAGGCTGCAGCGGCAGCAGAATTAAAAAATAACTAAGCAAAAGATCGAAAAGGAAGGAGCAGCGGCAGTAGGCAGCAGCGCCAATCGAACCGCCGGAAGTGCGCACTTATCGCTACCGATTGTCGCCCTGGCTTTGGCCAACTGCAATTTCCCACAGTGCACCGAGCTGTTTGCTTTTTGCTGCTCTTGCAAGACATTTAATTATGGTTTTTCCTCCTCTTTTTCCTTTTTTCACTGCCTTCAGCCGCTGCTGATAAAGGCCTTCCAGCGCGCGCGCTGCTTCCAACATCCAACTTGGAACATCGAACTCGAATTCGAATTCGAACATCGAACCGCGTCCAAAGGAAGCACTTCCAACCCAACCACTGACAGCCAGACACACCACCACTGGCCACTGTCCCGCAAGAGCGAGCGAGAGCACCATATACAAATCACACACGATCGTATAACACACACAGGCCAGCCGGCCCCGAGCCACCGTATAACACTTTTCCAATGCAGGCCACATTGCTATTGCTTTCAATAGAACCGAACAACAACAGCAACGCAGCCGATTCGTATTGGCTGCAACCACTAATACTCATTGCTCACTCACACTAGCAATTGGCAGACCAATTGCAGCGCTGTTAGACAAAAGCAACAAGCTCGCCAGAGGGTGGGGAGGGAGCGGGGCGACAACAGCGCGCGGGTTAATTGATGTAGCGCACAGGATGCGCCGCTGATTGCGGTTGTCCACTGTACACAGTGTCCACTCTCCGTGCCGCTGCTGATAATTGTGAATGGAAATGGAATGGGAATGGGAATAAGAGGCTAGTTTGGAAATGGGAAGGGGATCGCATGGGAAGCTGGAAGATGCGAAATGCATGCAGTTACACTGGGGGAAAGTGGTGTCATAACTGCGACTTAATTTGAATAATACTTTTTTTTAGAAAATTCTTTAATAATTATTAGCCAGAAATGCCCCTAATATTTGTTGTTATAATTAAGGGTTATGTTTTGAAAATATCAGGGGAGTTAGTATCATAACTAGATTTTTAGAGTATATATAAACCAAGTTATTTCACACTTAATGTTTCAGTTTTATCTTTTTTTCATCCTAAATAGAAATTTTTTCATATTAATAAAACTAATAAAAAGATCAAAAAATGATTTTTTAGGATAAAATGAAAGAAACTTTTAATTATAACTTAACTTTAAATATTTACACTAAAACCTTTTGTTGTATAAACCTTTTTATATGGAAATCCTGTGTTAGGTTATTTTTTTCTTGAAAGTTTCTAGTAAATATCAATTTTTCTCTCTCTGTAAAAGTGCTTGCTTCTAAATTGATTTTTTTTTTTTTGCGTGCGTGTCCATTAATTTGTCCCTAAGAGAGCTTCCAGCTGAGAGCACTCAGCCCTTTATGAAAACTCCCTTCGTGTTTACAGATTATGCTTTTTGTATTTCTCTTGGACGTACCTTTTGCGTTATGACCGAACCCGGTCCATTGGCCGCCGCTGCACCGGCAATGTTGCCATTCTTGGGATCCTTGCGCAAGTCCTCGGGCTCTCGCTTGATGCTAATTAGCTGCTGCTGCTGTTGCTGCTGCTGAACTGCACTGGAAACAATTGAGCCCGCGCTGCCAACGCCTGCGGCACTGACAATGTCGCCGGGATGTTGCTGTTGCTGCTGCTGGTGTTGCTGTTGCTGCTGCTGTTGTTGCTGCTGCTGCTGTTGCTGTTGCTGATGATGCGAGATCGTCGTGGTGGAGACCACGCCGGTGGTGGTGACCGTCGCCGAGGACGAGGGATGGGAGCCAAGGAGAAAGCCCTGGATCTCGTTCTGTGATAATCCAGAGACATCGATGGGCGTGGTTTGGCCATTGAGCTTTCCGCTAAAAAAATATATTAAATATTCAATTAATTTTGGGATAAATATTAATATTTACTTATTATTTATTCTTTAATAAGGATAAATTATAATCAAAGGATAAGCTCTATCATATATTTAACAAGAATAAAATAGAGCAGAACACATAGAGACATTTCCCACAAAAGTTTACTGATGATTCTGCTTTCCATCACACGAAACATTACAATTATTCAAGCGACTATTTCTGTGTAAAAAATAAGGTTAATCTTAGTCATTTAAATGAGATATTTATGAGATTTTAAGAAGCTTTAAGTAAGTTATATTTACTTAATGCAAATTCAACAGAAAAGCCCAAGAAATAACCTTTAAATTCATCTAATAAAACCCAATTGAAACTCCCCCACAATCACCGAGCTAAAGCAACTCCATTAGCGCGCTTATCAATCAAGCCGGCGATCAGCAATCACCTGGGCAATCAAGCAATCAAGCTGCAACTGCGGCGAGGAGGCAAGGCTAATTTCATTCACCAGAGATCTCAGACTGGAGAGCCAGAGAACGGGTAGCAGGCGGGAGAACCAAGACCGGAGACCGGAGACACCTGTGCGCTGCTCACGAAAACCTGGATGACCGCCCAAATGGGAGCAGAAACCAGCCACTATAAACCAGAATCCAGCCTGCAGCCAGCAAGTGCAAAAAGC
This sequence comes from Drosophila trapezifrons, assembly GCA_018874455.1. NCBI lineage: Eukaryota > Metazoa > Arthropoda > Insecta > Diptera > Drosophilidae > Drosophila > Drosophila trapezifrons. The sequence goes on along the minus strand of JAEIIF010023281.1, from coordinate 4,414 downwards.
ACACACAGAGAAGAAAAAAAAAAAAAGAAAACAAAACCAGACACAAGACAACATCAACAACAACAACAACGACTTTTGGCCAGCTTCCAGTTCGACTTGGCAACAAATACGAATAAAAATAAACAAAAAATAGAGGAGAGACTCAGAATTAGCGGCATCCCCGAGAGTTTGCCCCTTCGATATGGCTTATCGCTCCATCGATGTGCCGACAACTCTAGGAAAAGTCATAAATTAGCCGCGATGATGCCTGTCTCTGGTCTTGTGATAATCGAAAATGGATAACTTTTTGGATTTTTCCAACGGGGGGGATAGAGCAGAGATCGGTTGAGGCGGGGAAACAGGAGACCCAGCACCAAGGTCACCGTCACCCATCGCAAAACACACAAACAATCCAGTGAACGAAGGAAGGCAGCCGGAGTTGTCCTGGCAGCTGGAAAACCGGATCTGATTGTGGATTTATTTCCACCAAGTATTCAGACACAATTAAAGCTCTTTGAGGGAAACCCCGCCCTTTGACCAGCCAGCAACAACAAAATAAATAAAAGGCCAACCAACATATTGGGTAAATTTTTAAGCAAAAAAGAGGGAATGTCTTTGAAAAGAAATAATATTCAAAAAGATATTCATAGTGGTGAAATGGTTATTAACAGAGTATTCCTCGGGGTTTCTTTATATCTAAAAGCCTTTCAGTGTTCTTGAGAGATTTTCTCTAAATTATATTATAACCTTTTATTAACTAGATCTAGATCAAAGATAAAGGGCTTATAACTGATCTGAATTTGCCAGAGGCTACTTTCCTATGCAAATCTTAATTGGGGTTGTGGAACTGAGACTGGTTCTTCTGTGATTGATTATTCTGCTTTGTTTTGATTATTCCATTCCTGACTCCTGATCTTGCATTAATTAGTGATTTTATTTAGATCGATTTAGATTTTAAAATATTAATTATAGGAAACAATGCTTCTGTAGATGTTCGGATTATCTACAGAAGCATTGTTTCTAATAATTCATATTTTAGAATACGTCTTTAAAGGTTAGGAGTTCTTTTAAAAAGGTATTTTCTTTCCTATAATTATTTAAATAAGTTTCAGTACTTATCCATATTTGTATTTATTTTATGTCTTACTTTAAACATAGACATCAACTAGTTTTCTTAAATATTACCATTTTTTAAACCATCTTAGATCCTTTTATCATATACCTCCATATCTCTTATAACATAACTCTTAGAATTCATCAGATATCACCCAATTTTCAGCAAGATCTTGCGGCAATTTGTCTTCATTTGTTCGGAGTTAGATATTGATTGCATATATGCAAAAATTCCAAGAGTTTCGTATAAATTGCGCCACACCTTGGACCCACATAGATATAGAAAAAGCTGCAAAAGTGTGTGTGCGCGCGAGCGCAGTGTCCGCTGTCAGTTCTTCCGTTAGCAGCTGTTGCAAGCGATTTCGGCGCTGTCTACTTATTTCCATTCGGTTCTTTTTCTCTCTCTTCAGTTTCGGTTCATTTTGGGCTTTATTTATACCCTAACAGAAGGTATTTGCATTTTTAAAAAGATTTTTACCACAAATAAAGATGATTAAACTCTTCTGAGCATAATGATGCATCATCAGCTCCCAAAAGGGACGTTACTATCACAGTACAGTGTGACCAGACCTTATTTAAATGTAATGCCTAAATGACGCACCAAAAGCGCTGCTATGTCCACACTAGCATTGTTCCTCTTCCTAAATATTTTCAACAAGGGTATATGGACTTCGGCTTCCTTTTTTGGTTTTTTGTTCTTTTTTTTTGGCATTGCTCAAGTTGACAACGCTGGTCGTGGAGATTGCGATTGCGATCGCTTGCCCCATTTTGTGGCACTTGTCTCCCTCGTGCCCGGTGTCCCGGTTTCACCCGAAGTTGTTTCTGGCTTCTCTCGGTCTTTTCTGTTCGCTGTTCTCAACACAAAAAAAAAAAAAAGAAACAAAAAACGGACATCGACATGGGTACAAAAAAATGTTTTTGTTTTTATGTTCTGCAGAACATTTTCGCTATTAAAAATGACACTCGGACTCGGACGTTATAACATTTTTTCGTAATGCGATATATGTGGCCGTTTACTCCGCTTTTAGGGTCAGGTCGACGTGTAAATCACGTAGCGGATATGGGGAAGGCGAGAATGAGCAGCAGCAGCAGCAGCGGCGGCGACTCTTCGCAGCACACATTTATTAGATGCCCAAGTGCTGTCCATATCGCTCTTTCGGCCCGGCTTTTAATTGTGTTTCTAAGCCAAGTGCCGAGACGCGCGACCTTTTCCAGGCCCCCGAACTACGGTTACGGTTCGGTTTCATCACGGCTCCATAAAAACCGAAAAAGCAGACAAAGTGTTCCGTGTGGGTTTCATAACCCCCCCGAGACCCAGGCCACGTTTTTCGCGGATTTCCACGAAGCGCTGGTGTAAACACATTTTCTAGATCCCCAAAAATTCGGAAGAAAATGAAAATGTTTTAAAGTTTACGAGAGTTATGAAATATTTTGCTGGCATTTAAATTTAAGTATTTTTTTTAACTTGGGGCTAGCTAACTGCAGGTTAAATTTAATTCACAGTTTAAGTCCTTTATGATGTTAACATAACAGAGTAAAGAGATATTAACTATTAACTCGAGGTTAAATCCATTCTTACTAAAGTAAGCTTTTAAGAATTTTTCTTTAACTAGCGGAGTTAACTAACTTCAGGTTGAATTTAAATTACAAATGAAGTCTATCCATTCCTATTTATTCTTATAAAATTTATTTTCACAATATTAATTATTAACAGGAGGATAAAGCCCCTAGAAATTAACCCTAATACGCGGTTAAGGATTCTTTTCCGATTTAAACAAGTTTTTCTTGGCGAATCCTCATGGACTTGTTGTCCCAGCTGGAGACTTACCTCCAAGCTATATCACCTGGCGAATCATGACTCTCCTTCTCGCTCTCGTTGCGATAATAGCTGTAGATGGGATAGGCACTGTTCTCCGAAGGATTCGAGTGCGGTGGAGGCAGTTGCTCCTGCTGTTCACCCAACTGGATCTCAGCGGCAACGGCCTGCATCAAGCCAGCGGCGGTCAAAGGAAGATGATGTTGCTGCAGGTGATGGTGCTGGGGCTGATGATGCTCCTGCTCCTGCTGATGATCCTGATGGATCAAACCCAAACCCTGCTCCTTTGTCGGCTCACTGGGATGGTAGTAGTGGTGGTGGAGGAGCTCCTGCTGCTCCTGGTGATGGGGATCGCTCTGGGGATCCAAGCCGTAGCCTCTCCTAATTTTTTAAGGGGGGTTTAAAGCTTGATTTTTCGAAATTCAAGCTGGGCGTGGCAAAGAGACAGTCGCAGACAACGCCCATGTGCGTGCATTTGGTTTTGGCAATCCGTCGAATGCCGCCAGCATCATTAGCATTTTCATTTCTATTTATTTTCTATTTACATAATCAATTTCGGACCAGGTGCGTCTGTCTGATAATATCGCCGGCGAGTGTGTGTGTGTGTGTCTTCGTCTCAGTTACGGATTTGTAAGTTTTTCGGCAACTTTTTACTGCTTTCGGCATCGGAATTGATTCGTTTAGCGCTATTAGCGCCATCAAATGAAAACAAAAACGGGGGAACAGAAAAAAAAAAAACAATAAAGAGCGTACCCCGAAAAAAAAGCGTCAACTTTTTGTTAGCACTTCGGGCAACGCCTCTTTGCCGCCGCCCCTGGACTCTGCAAGTGGTCCGCAGCAGCCGAAGCAGCAGCCGCCGCAGCAGCATTTATTCACTAATTATTTATTTCCCATGAAGCTTTTTTTTTTTTTTTTAGCTTCAAAGTTAAGCCACTCGCAGAACGCCGGGGTATAGCTCATATTGGCAGATTTATGTAACAGGAAAGAGGAAGTGGCTTCCGGATGCATTCGTTGCATATAAATTCTTAATACAAATCCGTCTTAAGCAACACCCAAGTCTGATTAATTACAGGAGTGGGAATGAAGCTATTTTCTTGGGATTTATGCATTATTTTGAGGTATTTTTATGCTCTTTTTATAGCAAAAATATCTTATAAACTTGGATATAATTTTAGAAACCAAAATCTACAGATTTTTCATGTAATTTTTTTCTTTTTTCGATGATAGAATCAAAGAAGAGGCTGTTTTCAAGAAAATAAAAATGTATTTTGAGGTATTTTTTTTTTTTTTTTCAAAGCTAAAATATCTTGTAAACCTAACTCAAATTTTAGAAACCAAAATCTACTGATTTACTATCAGTTTTTAGTTAATTTTCTAACTTTTTCAATATAAAAGAAAAAACGAAAGTGTTTTTAACATTACTTAAAACTATTTTGAGGTTTTATGACAGGGGTGCCCAAATGCTGCTTATGACAGAGCAAATCACCAACACACATAAATAAAAAC
>JAEIIF010023263.1:0-12837 GCA_018874455.1 Drosophila trapezifrons | reverse complement strand
TGCAAGGGTATACAAACTTCGGTTTACCGAAGTTAGCTTCCTTTCTTGTTTTTATTTAAATTTAAACTGACTATAGAGACCTATTATCTCTGGAAAGTAGACTTCTTGTCTCCAAAACAATACAGGTTATAGATCCAAAAATGTCAACAGTTTCCTAATTTAAATGCTAATAAAGTTTAATGTTCTTCAATCTCCTATTTGCTGAGTGTACTCAGTACCACGAATACATAACATATTATAGATAGAGGGGGTGAAAGGCGGAATTCGCTCGGCCAGAAAATCAATTTCGTTTTCCTTGACCTCGTGGGGCCAGAACGCGAAAAAAAAAACAGAAAGAAAAGGGAAAGGAGGGGGCCAAATGGTGGAAAACTAAGACAACAAAAGACAATGAGAGTGTTAGACAACGCGGAGAGTGTCGACAAAGGATAATTGACGGTCATTTGAAATGCAAAAGTGACAAAAGCTGCGGCGACTGCCAGCAGGCAAATGTCGAAATAATGTCACCAAGTTGCCATTGCCTTTGCCTTTGCCGCCCAACTGCAGTTCGGACCAAGAACAGAGCCAAAAAAACCTAGTAGTTGGCCAATTCGCAGCGCCTGAGCCAAAAAGCCGAAGCGAAACGAAAATAGAAAATGGCAAATGGCTTTCGTTTTGCCGCAAGTGCACGCGATGGGGGAGAATATATATATCAAAGTATATATGGTGGTGAATCGCAAACAAAATCAATTTGCAGCATGAAAATCTTCTTAATTGTTTATGCCAGCGATTTCTAAAAGCGATTGGATTTGGCCGCTCCCCGCTGTAAAATTTCACTCATTACTATACGGACGGCTTGCTTTGTGTGTGGGGCATAATTAATGTTAGTGAGCGTTTTCAGAGCGTTGCATTTTCAGGTCCCCCGAACCCCACGGAACCCCTAAAAACCTGCCATACCCCCCTCCCCCTCCCCCAATGCATGTGGGTGTAAATGTTTGGATAAAGAGGGAACGATAAAACGCATTTAAACTCAAAAAGAAATCGCAGCGAAACGAAATCAAATGCGAACAAAAATAATTACTCGGAAAATGTGTGTAACAAGAAAATGCTGAATATAATCATATGCAATTTTTGTCTTCTCACTGATTATTGTCTTAATAGATTCTTAATTCTTAAGATTATTTTATTCAAAATCCAATTTATCTGTTTTCTTTTTTGTTTCTTTTTTGTTTTTCAAATACTTTTTTTGGAGGGAAGAAATGAATCGAACTGAAGCTTATGGCTAAGGAAACATCTTTGTTTTTTTTTTAGTATGGCAAAATTAGGTTCGAAAGGGAACGCATAAAAACGAGTAAACGAAATGAAAACTATTGATAAACTGGACTTGCAACAAAAGGGCTATGTCCTGGAAAAGCTGAGGACTGCACTCACCTGTCTTTCCCTCCACGTCCTGCTCCAGGTCCCTTTCCATATCTCGTTGCCGTTGAAAGTGTGCTGAAACGGCCAATGGATACCACCAGCTGTGTTCACTTGCTTGCGCCTTTTCAAAGCGAGCACAGGGTGTATCCCACTGGCAGTTGCACATGGAAAAGCTTCGCGTGGAAAGCTTAGCGCGGACACAAACCACTTATCCGACGCCTCGTCTCGCTCTTGCCCGCGTAGAACCTTCGCGAAGGTGAAGTTTTCCATCGCAAATTCTATTTCGGTTGCACTTTTCACTGTTTTTTTTTTTATCTTGGCACACTTAAAGTTATTCACTTAATTTTGGTTATTAATTTCTTCTTAACACTTGGCACTTTGTAGAAATAAATATAAAATAAATTAAAAGTGGTGCTTACTTAACATTAGGCATTTTTTTAAAATTAATATGAAACATTAACAGTGTTGGGGAGTGACAATCTTATTTCTTTCTAATTTAACTATCAAATTCTATTTAATTCTGTGATATAATTTTAATTAAATATGATTCTAAACTAACCTCAGTAACTACTTCTAATCATTTTTATTGTTAAGCCCTTTTACTTGCATTTATACAGTAATTTAAAAAAATTACTTTTTTTTACTATAATAAAACATTAGTTAATATAATTGTAATTTGCTTTTCATTCCTCCTAATTTAGGTATTATTTATACTTATAATTACTGAAATGTATTTCAACTTGAATTTAAATAATATAGAAAGCTTAGAACTTTTTAATTGACTTTACGTGACAATATTTTATATAAAATTTGTATTGTATAAGAATTTATTTATAAAATACTCATTTATACATTAAATGAACAAAACCTGCAAGTGTTATTAATTGTTTACTATTTTATCTGAATCAATGAGGTACATTTACCATTATTTTATTGCAATCCATATTGAATTACTCATTCACTGTGTGTATTTCAGTCTTATTTTTCCAGCTGTAGCTTTGTTTTAATTTTAACTATTCCACATGGCTTACTGCTTTGTTCTAATAAAATTCTTTGATGCAAAAATGTTATCTTTAAAGTTTATATCACTAAACGCAAACTAAAAACTTTTCTCTTCTGTTTTTAAATTTTATAAGGTTTCTAACTATTTTGCACAATAATTTTTAAATTAATTAAATAAGAGTCACTAAGCCTATGATTAAACTCCTTGCACTGTGTTTTTCTAGTCTAATTTTCGCCAGCTGTGACTGTCTATTTGAATTTTCCGCTGGCCAGAACACAGAGGACCTTTTCAGCGGGATAAGGATGGACGAAGTGTGTGTGCATCTCGGATTCTGATTTCGATTCGGCTCCAACAGCTGCCAGCCGACTTGTGGGCCCTGTTCTATATGTACATAAGCGCCAGCGAGCGTGTCTATATGTATTTATAGAGAGGTGGGGAACGCTATATATCCTTTGTGTGTCCGTGTGCGAGAGCGTGTGCCACCCACGCGTATAGCTCTGTGTGGGTGTGTGTGTGTGGATGGCTGCATGGGCGTGAAAAGGTCAAGGTGCAGGATAACAACAACAACAACAACATTAGCAGTGCCTACAAGTGTTGCACATGCCACAAATGTATCTAGCTACGTTCTTGGAGCTCGCTTGGCTGCTTAATTATTCAAATTTAATTGCCATATGCTGGCGTGCGTCACATGATTTTTTACGAAGTACACGCCCTGCTTTATTTCGTATTTATTTGTTGTTTTTTTGCTTTGCTTTTTGCCTCTTTTAATCAATTTTCGCCATAAACAAGAGACGCGCCTTTTAAATGAACTTGGTCACACTGGCACACACACACACGATACAAGGCTATAACGGTATGGGACTACTAGGCGTATGCGTAATGCGTGCTGCTGACCTCATCGGGCCTCCGCTAGTCACCGAATAAGCGCAGGAGCGCCTCCGCAGGAAGCTGCAGCTGAACTCGAACAGGTGGAGGCTGTCCCCCCCACCCCACCTCCGCGGACTATCCCCGATTTTCAGCGCTTTACCTGCTCGCTGCCCCGTTAAGTATGCAACAGTATTTGGCCGCGCTCGGCGCACAACTACAACTACAACAAAGCAGCTAACAGTTGGCCGACGCTGACAGCGCTGTCGACGGCGCTGCCTTAAGTCGCCCACGCAAAAGCCCCTGCCTCTCGCTCTAACGCAAAAGCTCTCGGAGAGAGCAAGAACCAGGCGCTTTGATTTTGTTGTTGCTTAAGTTAATCACATCACATACCTGCTGTGCTCCGCTCTCTCAAGCTGTCGCTGTGGCTCTCTCTCTCGCTCTGTTTGCCGGTTTTCAAGTTCAACAGAGAGAGAGCGCATGTCCGCACCATATTCGCCTGCTCGCTCACACCCCTGCACCAACAGCAGCAGCAGCAGTGCAGTCTGTGTAGGCGTTTATGTGTGTGCGCTGCACTTCGACTGTTGTTGTTCGTTTCCTTTCGCCTTTTGCTGTCGTCATGCAGAAATCAACGAAATTTCGCCTTCCGCTCATTTCTTACCCCTCCTTTCCAGTGGGGGCGGGGCTGGGGCTGTTTTTAGCCGCTCAGCTGAACTGAACTGAAGTGTCGCTAATTAAATTTCCCCTGCTGACGCAGTTGGAGCCAGCAAGCACCCTAAAAATAAACAAACAAACGAGATTTTTTCGTTTAGAAAAAAATGCAGGCAAACATTATTGATTCCCGCCCGGTCAGCGTTCGGTTCGGTCAGTTCGTTCTTCCATCATCTATAAACAAACACATTCCGCCCTGCCAATTCGTTTGCACAATTTATGAGGGGAGCATTTTTCGGCGGAATTTGCACACACCACACACACTGCGGAATTACTCTAAAAACAAATCCCGTTCTATGAAAGGGTTGTTCTTAAAAAAGAAATCGCTGATCTGATCCGGAACTGATCTGATCTGGAACTAATAACTTAATTTTTGGTAGAAACAAAACTATTAAAGTTGTGTTAACTATCTAAAATGTCCTGTTCTGGCCTAATTTAAAAATTAAATATAAATATGCATATAAAAACGCGACTTTATGGCAAAAACAAATAAAGACTTTGTCAAAGACAAGCAGTATTCTCTATAGAACTGTGCCAGGAGAAAGTCGCATTTTTCTTCATCAGTAGCCTGTTTTTTAATATTTCAAAATAAGTAAATAAATATAAGAATATCGATTACTTTTATGGGTATAGTAGAGCTGGAAAAGTATCGAAGTTTTCGCTGTTTTAGTATGGAAACATCGATTTTACATCGATGTTTTTCCAGCTCTAGGGTATAGGCATACAAATAAACTCATTTATTAATAAAACAAGTTTAACTACAATTATAACTAATAAATTCCAGTATGTACTTTTATTTCAATATCATTTTCTATCAATAGCAATACAAGTTTAGTTAAGAAGTTTATGATTTCAATTTCTAAGTTAATAATATTCTATTGAGTTTCATGGTTTCATGTAGTCTCACAGTTCCACCTATTTAATATTATTTTTTTATTATTTACATTATTGTAATATTAAATTCACCCTTTTTCTTCACCTAATAGTGACTCACCCTAATACATAATCAGGGGAAAATAGAATTTTATTTTCTAGTTTTGCGCCGTTGTTGCTCCTCCTTCACCTAGCTGCAATCGCGGTGACCGCCTCAAGGTCCCCCCGAGTGCATTGCACATTGCAGTGCCTGGTGCAACGAACTTGCCGCTATGCAAACTGCGAGCGCATTTAGTTTAATGAGCTAAATATTGTATTCATGTTCGGGGCGTGTTAAGAATTTGCGCAATAAAGGCGTGTTTTGGTAGATAATATAGTTTTATTTTTATAGATATAAAAACAGAAAAATATAAACTACATTTTGTGTACGGGCTCTAAAATGTACTATCAAAAAATTATTTTTTCCAAGAAAGAAATTCAAAACTTGAAGACAAAACATAGGTTTGTTAATATGCTCGCCACATACCAAAATTCACCTCAATAGGAAAGGCCAGTAAGTCACTAGAACCATTTTAGTGCTTCCTTGAAAAGTTTAAGCTCGCCCAAAAGTAGGCAAGGATTTAAGGAGCGGGTATTCAGTGGTCGGGAAACTTTACTAGTCTCGTTAATAATATAATTTTGATATTATCATCATATTGAAGTTAGAGGAACGTTTCTAACAGTGCATGTGAATCGATTTCGGAGTTTTTGTGGATCGATGTTTCAAGCTTTCGGCTGTTGCTTTTTTTGCTCGCCGCTTACTGTAAAGCAGCGGGGAATCCATTAAGCAAGAACACGGACACTGGCGATTAATTAAATGGCCAGCGGAGTTCTCGTTTTGCTTTGGCAGGTATTCCGGACAGGTTGAAAGGGGGAGGAAGAAGAGTAGGAAGAGGCAGAGGCAGGGCGGAGACACATTAAGCGAGAGGGGGCGATTGCAGTCGCCACTTGGCGTAATCATCAACATCAATTCAATTAAAGCCCCATGTGAGCGCGCGTACGTGTGTGTGTGTGCGAGTGAAAGATAATAAAATTGAAAGGCAAAACGCATAGGGCAATAATAAGTGCGAATAAGTATGGCAAAGCGAGCGGCAATAACAAAGAAGCGAGACAGAGAGCGAGCGAGAGCGGAATGTTTGTTTCGCCTTCTTCCTTGTCCACCGAATGTTTGACGCCGCCACGTTTTGTTCGTCTTTTGTGCTCGTTGTGTTTGTGCTTTTCGCTTTTTGGTTTTTTGCTTTGCTTTTGTTTTTGCTTCCTCTTTGTTTGCCGCTGCTCTTGTTCCGACACGTGTAGGCGTCTCGCTCTCGCACTGAAACGTGCCAAACTGGTTTGCCACACAGACACACACACAGGTACAGCACAGCACTGAGGCAACTACATGGTGCCAGCTCGCTCGCACTCTCTGCGATGAGTGCTGTATGTACAACTAGTATCTTAACCTTGAACTTGAAACAGACAGACTCACGCACACAGGCACGTACTGTGAGAGCGACACACTGAACGAACGTCAAGCACGCGATGCTGACGCTGCCGCCGCCGTCGACGTCGGCTCCGCTTCGTAGCGCTTTAGCTCTGCTGCGGCTCTCTCTCACTCTCTTTCACCCTTCTCTGGTTGCTCACTCTCTTTGGCTGACCATTTTGAACTGCAGCTTACGCGATGCATACGTAATATGGCGAACACCTGGGTCGAGTTGTCATCTTCCTCCAACCTTATTTGGGCAGTGTACCCACCCGACCCTCTCACTGCTTCCCCCTATCTCCTGCCTCCTTGTCCTCCTGCCCCGTTACCCCTGTACCACTTCACCGCTACGCCCAACATCCCAAATCCAATCGACACAGCTCACACACTCACACTCTTGCAAATGACGCCACTCGGTAATTAAAACGGCTGCACTGAGAGAAATCCCTATTACTGTCCCAATTCCCTTTTCGAAATAAGGCTTTATAGAAAAACTATATGATTTGTCGGGATAATCTTATTCTATAGAAAGTAGTATTTAGAAAATATAAGTATTTAAAAACATTTTTCCTACACTTTTTGAAAAAGGTATCTATAGAGTACACGGAACCAAGTATCAACCGGAAATGCATGTATCAGGCAGAAGCAGATATCTATAACCCCTAAAATACAAATATTTATTCCTGATCAGCATCACAAGGCGTGTTGATTTAGCCATGTCCGTCTTTCACAGATCTCCGTGATCTCAAAGATTTCAAAGGCTATAAGAGCAAGATCTACCAAATATTTGGTGACACTATTGTTATAGGTTGCAACCAAATTAATTGTATTTTAAAATTAAAAATCGATTCAGTTTAATTAAAAACCTATACAAACTTATAGCCGATTCAAGTCAGAGATAAGGTTCTAAGAAAAGGGTTTCAACCGTAATCGGAACAAGGTTGGTGATAAGCTTTTACAGTCTTGACAATTATGAAATTAATAATATGTATAATTTATGCATAGTTATAAAAAGAGGAAAAGTCAAACATAGGATTAGATACCTAGATAAATTACATATATCTAGACTGTTTTCAAGAAAATTTGCTACTTGAAATATTTTATATTCATATTCGTTCAAATACAATGATCGTTTCTTTACTTTTTGTCAGCAGTATATACTATATATACTTAGTTGGAGCAAATAGCTATTATTATTCTAGCTAGATATACATTTAAGGAATGAAAGAAAGCATGGCCCATTTAATATGAAAGATAATATATATTTCAGACCTTGAGTGGTCTCATTAGCATAAAAATATGACTAACGACAACGTTTAATTAGATGGGGAAGCTCTTCAATCGAATCATAGAAGATTAAATGTCAGGGTTATACCACAGAAATAGATGTGGAAAGTTGAACCAGTATAAGTTCTTATATATTTCAATATGCCTCAACACCATAACTGCGAATAAGAAGAATAAATTAGTAATATTCTCTGTGTAGACGTGAAGATGACTTTTCCTGCCCAACCTCAACCTCAGCCCGCAATCCCCAAAACCGCCGCCCATGCCTCGCTTCCGTAATGAGTGTGGGTCGTGTGTGCGGAGATGGGGCGGGTCGGGTGTTACGTAAACGAATTTCGAAATCCCATCTATTCGCACACACATGCAGATGCACATACACATTCGCACACTGGCATCGCATCGATGAACTCGTATCTTGTCCAAACAAAAGCGACACGCAAAGCTAAAGCCCGAGTCAAGTTCAGATACAAAAATATCGCAATTGTTATAGTATTAGTAGTAGTAGTAGTTGTTGTTGCTGGTGGTTTTCCACCGGGAAATCGCACTTGGATCTTGATTGACTGCATCACATGGCTAAAGCTACATATAACCGAGGGCCGCTGCCGCTGCAGTTTACAATTTCACAGAATTGTTTACCGCACTCGTCCGATCGCGTGTCCCCCCCAGATGATCTGACTCACAAACAAATAGATATGTGAAGTACAAAATATATGCACTATTTGCGAATTTCAAAGCGTTAATCCGCCGCCGACACGTGACGCAATCGGTAATCAACAGGCGACTTCTCATAAACCTACCACTATTAGGTTCAGTTAATGCTCGGAAGTTCTTTAAACGATTTGCCAGCGAATAAACACTTATTTTATAGCCCATTTCGACTTAGGAGCATATTTGGAGATTAATAAAGAGTTTGATTGTTAGATCGTGTAAGTGTTTACTTTAAATAGATTTTTTATAGCGAATCAATAAGGTTTTAGTTAGCCTAATCTGATGGGTTTTCCATAATAAATCATCAGTTTATGGAATCATAGCCTTATTGGGTATCACAAAAATCATTTGAAAAATTAGTAAACAAATTTTAAAATATCTTAAAGACCTCGGGAGTTAGGACATAAATAAATTATTGCAACTAGCTGCTCTCATATAATATAAATTAAAATTTTCTTTACTCTGATGGAACCCTAATTCTTACTCAAAACGTACCTTTGAATGTTTTAAAAAATAAAAACATTTAAGACACCAATTTTAGGGCAAATCTGGGTTTATATTTTGTAAATAAGGTTTTTTTGAGATAATAGCCTCATAAATATCTAGGAATATTAGATTCACCGTCTTTTTGGTGCTATTTCCTAGATTTAAGTACCTAATCTCAAGAACCTTTTTTTTTTTTAAATATAAGGATTTCCTTGAGGTAATAAATAAACATTGGGAATATTTTTTAATCGTGTTTTTTTGTGTAGTATTCTGTATAAATGAATTGTCTTTAGTTATTTTTCCAAGTTTATGAAAAGTTGATAGTTAAATTTGCTCAAACGTCAAGCTCGGCTATTTCTTGAGTTTCTCTGCTTGTTTTTCAAAAATATTGTGATTCTTGAAGCTTTTCGGACTAACAATTAATTATTAAAGAGGGGCCACTCCACTTCTCTTTTGATTTTGTTTAGAGAAACATCATTCGCACTCTCCATTAGCGACAATTGCGAGCGGAATTGGTTTGTAATTGTTTTTGCTGAGTGAAGTCATAAACAAGTTGGGCAAAATGGCAGAATGGCAAAAATAAAAAAAAATGGCAACACAAACACAGAAGTTGAGAGAGCCATCTTTCGTTTGACGCAGAGTTCCGGGAAACTGATAATTCCCTTACATTCTTTTTTGTATTTCTTTTTATTTTGGCTTGTGTATAAACGGAACTGTTTATACGCGATTTTTTTTTTGCATTTATTTTGTTTAATTTTGCGATGATGTGTGTGTGTTTTTTGTGCAGCTTTTGCTGGCTTAATTCGTGTGTTGTTTATGTTATAAATACATTTTTATATTTCTGCAAATTCCGGGCAAGAAAAACAAATGAATTGCGAGAGTGGGAGAAAAAGAGGAGAGGAGCGAGAGAGAGAGAGAGAGCCACCGTATGTTTGCAAAACTTTGCTTTTAGCAATTGTTGACTGTATTTTCCGCAATCACAACAACATCGAGCGGGGGTGGGCAAGGGCGCAGAGGGAGGGGGAGTGCCTTTGATGACGCCGTCGAAAAAATGTTAACTACGACGCAATTCGGTTTACTCACACATTCTCCACTTTCCTGCTGCTGCTTTCTGCCGTTGGCTTTTGCTTTCTGGTCTCGGTTAGTCTGCCACATTTTCGCTTTTTTCTCGCTTATTCTCATATGCACTTTAGTTAGCATTTCGCGGGGTTGCTACGGCACACTTAACCCTTCGTCAACCTTAACCCTTCGCCGGTATGCACAGAGTTTTATAATTATTTATTTATTCGATTTTGGGATAAACTTTGGTAAAAGCAAATGCGATCGGTTGAAGGTGCCGCTGTTCAATGTCGCCTTTTTATGATTTTTTCGGTTTCTCGTCCGCATGGAAAGTTCTCGCCTCTGCCTCTGCTTCTGTCGGCGTCGACGCCAGCAGAGTTTCTATCTTCTAGCGAACGCTCTCTTTCTCTCTCCCGCTCTCTCTCTTGCTCGGTCTTCGTCAAGTTTTCCGATTCTTCCTGTTCCTGTTTCTTGGGCCTGCTTTTGGGCCAGTCTTCCCACTGTTGCCCTACTGCCCCACACACCTCTCGAAAGCCAACAGAGAGAGTACAAAAGAGAGTGAAGGCGCGCTCTCTACAATGGCCTTCAAACTCACTCGCTCTGCTCGCTCTCAGCCAGCACTCTCTCTTGCTCCCTCTCACTCTTGCTATGGCTGTCTCACTCTGCTGTTGCTTCCTCTACCATTCTTTCATTCATCATTCTATTCTCCCGTGCCCTTGCACTCTTTTCTTAACGAAATCGAACTCTACGCCACCCCACCGTTCCCCCCCGATGCCTAGCACATCCCTGAAGTGTATCTGTGGCTGCGCACTTTTATCGCAGAACAACAACAACTCACTTTTGCTTTTTGCGGATTCCTGTTTATTTTGCGACGCTTTTTCTAGCCGAAGCAAAACAAAAAACGCTGAAAAACAATTGCGAACAAAGGGTTCGGTTTGGCGCGGGGGTTACCACAGATCCCCATCCCTTGATCCCGCTCGAAAGCTCTCGCTCGCCAGAGAGTGCTTTGAAAGCTCCAGCCAAATAATCTACAAAATATTAACATTTCTCCAAGGAAAACGATAAAAGAAAAGTGAGGATTTTTAATTACTTTTAAAGGGAGCCCCCTCAGTCTTTACAAATTTATGTCATGGAATATCATAGGGGGAAAAATAATCTCTTTTAGCCTTTTCTGATTTATGCTTAGCTTAAAAGGGTTATTTCTTGCTTTAAAATTCTCAAAGGAATGCTTAAAACTTTATTTTTAAATGTATTTTTATAAAAATTCTACCGTCACAAATATAAGAAATTGTATTTCATAATTAAAACCTTGATTTATCTTTTTTTTATACCTATTAGTAAGTTTATTAGGAAATATTAATTTTAAAATATTAATATTCAATATTAATATACAATCCAATTTTGGGAGGATCTAGTTTCTAAAAATTTCCAACCCATATTTTCCAATATACTATAAACCTCCCTGAATCGCTATATTGTAAATTCTCTAGCATTTTCTCTGGCAAAATCAATAAAGTGATCAAAAGTGTTTAATATTTTCTGCATTTATGTGCATAATATAACTTACCATTCCTTGACTCTGCTGATTTTGAACTCCTCTCAATGTTGCAATTTAGTTTTAGTTTCCTTACATTTTAGATATTCACTGATTCGGTTATTCTAATTGGTTTTTTCTTGTATTTTTCAGCATTGCTTCTTTATGTAAGCGAAACTCACTTGTTTTTCAGGGGCACGTATTCAAAATAGTTGTGAAATTAATTTGCATTCCAAGTCCATTTCTCTCTCTCTCTGGCTTTCTCTTCCGTTCTTCATTTTTTATACACAATAGAATGCACATTAAATGACGTTGATTTTGCATATTAATTAATTTGGGCAAAGGTATAATTGCCATTTTGTTTCAGCTGTTTTTTTTTCATATATTTTTTGTTATAATTTAATTTGGAAGCACTTTTCTTTGAATTGAACACAATTAAGTTGCAATTATTTTGCATTGTTATTGGCTTTTTGTGTTGGTTCTCGACAAACTCAATTGCCCAGTTGATGTCATTTGCGTGTCTGATTTTTTTTTAAACGAATAATAGAGTTTAGTTGACAGATTTTTTTTTTTGTATTTTTGTTGTGTTTAGAATTCTTCTGGTGGGCTGATGAGGTTCTAGACTTTTGAGGCTGGGAATGGAGCGTTGTTGGCAGCTCGCCTGTCGCGCTTTCAATGCCAACGCGCAGCCAGCAGAAAGCCACCGTCACTGTCGCTGCCTTCGCGAAAAGCCGAAGGCTTCCGAAGAGAGTGCAGAGCGGCACGAACGGCAACGGCCAACACTTGTTCGGGCGAAGAATCTGTGGCTGTGCATGTATCCGTGCCTGGCTGTGTGTGTGTGCGTTGCAAGGAGCTGAGCTGAGAAAGGTAATGCCAATAGAAGGGAAAACAACAAAAACGCAGACAAGCTCAGCTCAAGTTCAAGGATGTTATGTAATGCAGCGAAGAGAGCGCGCCAAGTGAAGTACTATATGTAGGTGAGCGAGCGAGCAGATATTGCAGTGCCAGCAGTAAGCAGCCCTCTCCCTCTCGCAGTAACACACACACGGAAAGCTACTCCTCTTCTGATCCCCTTTCGCTTTCTCGCTCTCCTCAGCTAGCGCTGTCTTACTCTGGCAAGTCTTCTCTCCCCCTTGCTCCCATGTACTTGCTGTTTAAGTTGTGCAGTCTGCCCTGACGCGTCGCTTTTACTGCCCTGCACCAGTACAGTGATCACTCGCTAAGGACAGCCCTTCTTAACAGATCCCTAAAAAAACTGCTTGTCGCTTATAGTTTTTGGAAGACAATTAAAATATAAAAAAAATGTCGAGCGCAGCCACGGCTCGAACGCGCCACCTATCGGCTACAGCTTGCAGAAGCAGCGTCTTAGGGCGGTGTCTGAAAGTTTTCACATTTTTGCTAATATCTCCCATGTTT